>JAXCGZ010019653.1:10000-37500 GCA_037179515.1 Halocaridina rubra
TTGTAGGGGATTCACTATGCAGATATGTAGACAGGAAACTCAGGCATAGAGTTAGAGGAAAATATTTTTTCCCTGGAGCAGGTATGAAGAAGGTGGGTGAGTCAATAAATAGCTGGATTGAGAAAAAAGATGTTGTTTGTTTGATAGCTGGGGGAAATGACGTGCAGGATGGTAGAAGTGAAGAGCTGATTAGGTTGTATAGACAAGCCCTGGATAAGATTAGGAAAAGGGGTGCAGTTCCTGTGATGTGTGGTATTCTCCCTAGGCTTAGCCAAAGTTCAGAGTGGTGGTCTCGAGCTATAGGAGTAAATGCTAGGATGAAAGTCTTCTGTCGGGAGAATAATATAGGTTTTATAGACGGGTGGGATCACTTCACTAGTCGTAAGCATATGTATGCAAGGGATGGAGTGCATCTTTCTAATTCAGGTGTCTCGGTATTGGCTGGTTTGATAGACAGAGAGGTAGGGGGGTTTTGTTAGACACAAATAATGAAATGATTAATACTTGTGCAGAGAAATTAGTCAGTAAGGGTTCAGTAAATAGTGGGTCAAATAACTGGGAGTCTAAGGATAAGAACCATTTGTTACATAGAACAAATATTAACAAAAAGAATAGCCACAAGAAGGGTGAAGCTAGAGAAAGTTTAAAAGTATATTATACAAATAGCCGTAGTTTAGGTAACAAGATAGAAGAACTGAGAGCCATAGTATGTAGTGAGAGACCGGATATAATATGCATTAGTGAAAGTTGGATTAAATTAGAAAGCAAACACCTTAAAGCTGAGTACATAATTACAGGATATAAACTTTATAATGCAGATCGTAGTGCAGATAAAAGAGGGGGAGGGGTAATTATGTATATTAAAGATAGCCTCAGAAGCTGCATTAAGTCTGGAATTAAGACAAATCTAAATTCAGAAACCTTATGGGTTGAAATTAAAAATAATATAGAAAGTCTAGTTGTAGGAGTAGTCTACAGACCACCTGATCTAGATAATATAGAGTTGCAAGTTATATACGATGAAATTTCTAAAGTGAGCAGGTCAAATAGAGTTTGCATTGTAGGAGATTTTAATTTTAGACATATTAACTGGGAAACCATAACAGGTGATAGTAGCTCTAAGGAGTTTTTGGAAGTAGTAGAAGACAATTTCCTTTCTCAGCATGTACATGAAGCAACACGGGGGGTGAATACACTAGATTTAGTTCTTAGTAATAGAGAGAATATGGTTACAAATTTAGAAGTTGGTGAAAAATTGGGCAACAGTGACCATGATTCCATTAGATTTAACATAATTTTCAAGGAAACTATAAAGGAAAATAAGAATATTGTTCCAAACTTTAGAGCAGGAGATTTTGAGGGCTTAAAAACTAAATTATCTAATGAGGTATGGGAAGGGATTTCTGGGGTACAGATGTGGGTAGTTAATCCAGCAGGTCAGGTCGCAGGTAGCGGATTACCCCGAAATTTGGGTACCACATGCCAAGGATTATCACAAGATAAGATCAATACATTAAATTCTCTCACAGGAAAGAACAGCAGCCCGTCAGTTAATATAAATTTGGATGAGGAATATAACAATTTTGTCATGACTCTTAAGAATAGTCAGAGAGACTATATTCCCATGAAACATTGCAGATCAAGAAAAAATGACCCTAAATGGATGAACAATAGAATAAAGAATCTTATAGGTATTAAAAGAGGAATATACAGGAAACTAAAAAGAGGTGAAGAGCAGGTGAGGCAGCAATATATACAGTTAAACAGGGAAGTTAAAAAGATAGTTAGAGAGTCGAAAAGAAAATATGAAGTTCGAATAGCAGGAGAAGCTAAAGAAAATCCTAAAGGGTTTTATCAACATTATCAAACAAAATTTAAGGAAAAAGTCGGACCAATTGAAGTAGCCAATGGCCATATCACAGATGACGATAAAGTGATGTGTACATGTTTAAATGATTATTTCTTATCTGTATTTACAAATGAAAACTTGGAAAATATTCCGGAAGTAGAATCCATTTACAGAGACAGTCCCGATAATATACTTAGCTCAATAAATATTACGAGAGAGGAGGTAATAAAAGAAATAGATAAATTAAAGGCTCATAAATCTCCGGGACCTGATGGAATATATGCTAGAATATTAAAGGAATGCAAGGAAGAGCTTAGTTGTCCTCTAACTGCATTATTTAATAATTCAATAAAATTAGGATCGGTACCCATGGAGTGGAAATTGGCAGATGTGGTACCAATATTTAAAAAAGGAGAACGTGTTAAAAAGAATAATTATAGGCCGGTAAGTTTAACGTCAACAGTGGGTAAGATTCTAGAATCCATAATTGCAAATAAAATAAGGGCACATCTAGAATTACACAGACTGATAAAACTTTCACAACACGGGTTTCTTAAGGGTTTTTCGTGCCTTACAAACTTACTGTCTTTTTATTCAGAAGTTTACGAGGCAGTAGATTGTGGCAAAGAATATGATACAATATATCTAGATTTTAGCAAAGCTTTTGATAGAGTTCCTCACAAAAGATTAGTTAAAAAGCTGGAAGCTCATGGTATAGGAGGAGCTGTGCTCAGATGGATCAAACAATGGTTAAAAGACAGAAAACAGAGGGTTTGCATAAATGGAGAGAAATCAGAGTGGGGCTCGGTTACAAGCGGGGTACCACAAGGCTCGGTACTGGGTCCTCTATTATTCATCGTATATCTAAATGATCTGGATTCGGATATCAGTAGTAACCTAAGTAAATTCGCAGACGACACTAAAATAGGTAGAACTATAAATGGAAAAGAAGACATTCATGCTTTACAGGAAGATCTAAATAGATTATCTGAATGGTCGGACAAATGGCAAATGGAATTTAATGTTGAAAAATGTAAAGTAGTTAAAATGGGTACTATAAAAGACAATACTAGTTATAAGCTAAATAACCATGAAATCATGAGTTCTCAGTGTGAAAGGGATTTGGGAGTTCTTGTGAGTAGTAGTCTTAAGCCAAGAGAGCAATGCTCAGCAGTCAGAAATAAAGCAAACAGAATTTTAGGATTTATCTCAAGAAGCGTCAGCAATAGGACGGAAAAAGTTATTTTGCAGCTCTATCTTGCATTAGTTAGGCCCCATTTAGATTATGCTGTGCAATTCTGGTCACCCTATTATAGAATGGAAATTGAATCCTTGGAGAGAGTGCAACGAAGAATGACCAAGATGATACACAATATCAGAAATCTACCATATGAGGACAGATTAAAAAAACTTAATCTACATTCTCTAGAGAGGCGAAGAGTTAGGGGGGATATGATTGAAGTGTATAAATGGTTTAAAGGGATTAACAAGGGAGATATTAATAAAGCTTTAAAAATTCATGATCAAACCAGAACTCGTAATAATGGATTTAAGCTTGATAAATTTAGGTTCAGAAGGGAAATTGGTAAAAATTGGTTTGGTAATAGAGTAGCTGATGCATGGAACAAGCTTCCTAGTATGATAGTAAATGCCAATACCTTAGACACCTTCAAATGTAGATTAGATAGACATATGACAGAGGTAGGGTGGGTATGAATAGGTTAGTGCTTATTAGAAAAATCATAAAAAGAAAAACAGAATAAATAAGTAGAGTAGAATAGAATAGGTTAGACATGCTGAAAATACAATTCAAAAATGGAGCTGCCTCGTGTGTGCCAGTAGGCATGTTGCAGTGTCCTCTATTCTTATGTTCTTATGTTCTTATATATATATATATATATATATATATATATATATATATATATATATATATATATATATATATATATATATTATATATATATATATATATATATATATATATATATATATATATATATATATATATATATATATATATATATATATATATTTATAAGTGTGTATATATGTGTACAGTGTTGCCTCACTTATCGCGGTAGTTCGGTTCTGGGACCCGGCGCGAACCAGGAAATCCGCGAAGTAGGATCAGCCTATATGTACATAGATATTTTAATATATTTTTACGTTTACACTGTATAAACTGTCGCTGTACTGTTAACATACCACTCTTTACTTCATAGATAACAGCATGCAAGCGTAAATTTATATGAAAATGATAGGAAAACTTACCGTGAATGTGATGATGACGTGACATACAAACTCATTTACAATCATTTTTTCGTTTACGTTCTGTATAAACCCTACCTGCACTGTTAAAAAAACACCCTCAACATTTAGTTCCTGGGTTCATCAGTTTAGTTCCTGGGTTCATCCAGTGAGGACGTGCTTCCAGTAGCTCTAATCCTGACCAAACTTAGTACAATGGAGAGTGGTGGTGTTCTTTGTGCTGGTGGTGTTAGTGGTAGTGGTGTTGGTAGTTGTGTCGTTGTTGGTGCTGTTTGTGGCTGTGCTGGGGATTTGTCCTCGTCTGACGCAAGCAAACTCATTTTTAATTTAAGAAATGAGTTGGCCGCAGTCAGGCAGGAGGTCAGATCCTTAGCTGAGGAGAACAGGGATCTGAGAGGTAAAGTAGAGGTGTTAACCAGGAAGGGTCGATTGAATAATGAAGACGACTGGAAAGTTGTGAATAAGGGTTCAACGAAAATGGTTCTTAAGAAAAATGATACTTTTAGACTACAGGTTGCTAATTCATTTAGGTCACTTAGAGATGAATGTGACAGTGGCGGCAGCAATTCTTCAGGAACCATAGAGTCAGATAGGTGTACTAGCGATCGTAAAAATGGAAGTGGGAAAAGCTCTCAGGTCAAGAGCCTAGGTAAGTCTCCCAAGGTCGGAGTAACCCATCCTCCGGATAAGTCTCGTTCTTTGGTAATTGTAGGGGATTCACTATGCAGATATGTAGACAGGAAACTCAGGCATAGAGTTAGAGGAAAATATTTTTTCCCTGGAGCAGGTATGAAGAAGGTGGGTGAGTCAATAAATAGCTGGATTGAGAAAAAAGATGTTGTTTGTTTGATAGCTGGGGGAAATGACGTGCAGGATGGTAGAAGTGAAGAGCTGATTAGGTTGTATAGACAAGCCCTGGATAAGATTAGGAAAAGGGGTGCAGTTCCTGTGATGTGTGGTATTCTCCCTAGGCTTAGCCAAAGTTCAGAGTGGTGGTCTCGAGCTATAGGAGTAAATGCTAGGATGAAAGTCTTCTGTCGGGAGAATAAAATAGATTTTATAGACGGGTGGGATCACTTCACTAGTCGTAAACATATGTATGCAAGGGATGGAGTGCATCTTTCTAAGTCAGGTGTCTCGGTATTGGCTGGTATGATAGACAGAGAGGTAGGGGGGTTTTGTTAGACACAAATAATGAAATGATTAATACTTGTGCAGAGAAATTAGTCAGTAAGGGTTCAGTAAATAGTGGGTCAAATAACTGGGAGTCTAAGGATAAGAACCATTTGTTACATAGAACAAATATTAACAAAAAGAATAGCCACAAGAAGGGTGAAGCTAGAGAAAGTTTAAAAGTATATTATACAAATAGCCGTAGTTTAGGTAACAAGATAGAAGAACTGAGAGCCATAGTATGTAGTGAGAGACCGGATATAATATGCATTAGTGAAAGTTGGATTAAATTAGAAAGCAAACACCTTAAAGCTGAGTACATAATTACAGGATATAAACTTTATAATGCTGATCGTAGTGCAGATAAAAGAGGGGGAGGGGTAATTATGTATATTAAAGATAGCCTCAGAAGCTGCATTAAGTCTGGAATTAAGACACATCTAAATTCAGAAACCTTATGGGTTGAAATTAAAAATAATATAGAAAGTCTAGTTGTAGGAGTAGTCTACAGACCACCTGATCTAGATAATATAGAGTCGCAAGTTATATACGATGAAATTTCTAAAGTGAGCAGGTCAAATAGAGTTTGCATTGTAGGCGATTTTAATTTTAGACATATTAACTGGGAAACCATAACAGGTGATAGTAGCTCTAAGGAGTTTTTGGAAGTAGTAGAAGACAATTTCCTTTCTCAGCATGTACATGAAGCAACACGGGGGGTGAATACACTAGATTTAGTTCTTAGTAATAGAGAGAATATAGTTACAAATTTAGAAGTTGGTGAAAAATTGGGCAACAGTGACCATGATTCCATTAGATTTAACATAATTTTCTAGGAAACTATAAAGGAAAATAAGAATATTGTTCCAAACTTTAGAGCAGGAGATTTTGAGGGCTTAAAAACTAAATTATCTAATGAGGTATGGGAAGGGATTTCTGGGGTACAGATGTGGGTAGTTAATCCAGCAGGTCAGGTCGCAGGTAGCGGATTACCCCGAAATTTGGGTACCACATGCCAAGGATTATCACAAGATAAGATCAATACATTAAATTCTCTCACAGGAAAGAACAGCAGCCCGTCAGTTAGTATAAATTTGGATGAGGAATATAACAATTTTGTCATGACTCTTAAGAATAGTCAGAGAGACTATATTCCCATGAAACATTGCAGATCAAGAAAAAATGACCCTAAATGGATGAACAATAGAATAAAGAATCTTATAGGTATTAAAAGAGGAATATACAGGAAACTAAAAAGAGGTGAAGAGCAGGTGAGGCAGCAATATATACAGTTAAACAGGGAAGTTAAAAAGATAGTTAGAGAGTCGAAAAGAAAATACGAAGTTCGAATAGCAGGAGAAGCTAAAGAAAATCCTAAAGGGTTTTATCAACATTATCAAACAAAATTTAAGGAAAAAGTCGGACCAATTGAAGTAGCCAATGGCCATATCACAGATGACGATAAAGTGATGTGTACATGTTTAAATGATTATTTCTTATCTGTATTTACAAATGAAAACTTGGAAAATATTCCGGAAGTAGAATCCATTTACAGAGACAGTCCCGATAATATACTTAGTTCAATAAATATTACGAGAGAGGAGGTAATAAAAGAAATAGATAAATTAAAGGCTCATAAATCTCCGGGACCTGATGGAATATATGCTAGAATATTAAAGGAATGCAAGGAAGAGCTTAGTTGTCCTCTAACTGCATTATTTAATAATTCAATAAAATTAGGATCGGTACCCATGGAGTGGAAATTGGCAGATGTGGTACCAATATTTAAAAAAGGAGAACGTGTTAAAAAGAATAATTATAGGCCGGTAAGTTTAACGTCAACAGTGGGTAAGATTCTAGAATCCATAATTGCAAATAAAATAAGGGCACATCTAGAATTACACAGACTGATAAAACTTTCACAACACGGGTTTCTTAAGGGTTTTTCGTGCCTTACAAACTTACTGTCTTTTTATTCAGAAGTTTACGAGGCAGTAGATTGTGGCAAAGAATATGATACAATATATCTAGATTTTAGCAAAGCTTTTGATAGAGTTCCTCACAAAAGATTAGCTAAAAAGCTGGAAGCTCATGGTATAGGAGGAGCTGTGCTCAGATGGATCAAACAATGGTTAAAAGACAGAAAACAGAGGGTTTGCATAAATGGAGAGAAACCAGAGTGGGGCTCGGTTACAAGCGGGGTACCACAAGGCTCGGTACTGGGTCCTCTATTATTCATCGTATATCTAAATGATCTGGATTCGGATATCAGTAGTAACCTAAGAAAATTCGCAGACGACACTAAAATAGGTAGAACTATAAATGGAAAAGAAGACATTCATGCTTTACAGGAAGATCTAAATAGATTATCTGAATGGTCGGACAAATGGCAAATGGAATTTAATGTTGAAAAATGTAAAGAAGTTAAAATGGGTACTATAAAAGACAATACTAGTTATAAGCTAAATAACCATGAAATCATGAGTTCTCAGTGTGAAAGGGATTTGGGAGTTCTTGTGAGTAGTAGTCTTAAGCCAAGAGAGCAATGCACAGCAGTCAGAAATAAAGCAAACAGAATTTTAGGATTTATCTCAAGAAGCGTCAGCAATAGGACGGAAAAAGTTATTTTGCAGCTCTATCTTGCATTAGTTAGGCCCCATTTAGATTATGCTGTGCAATTCTGGTCACCCTATTATAGAATGGAAATTGAATCCTTGGAGAGAGTGCAACGAAGAATGACCAAGATGATACACAATATCAGAAATCTACCATATGAGGACAGATTAAAAAAACTTAAACTACATTCTCTAGAGAGGCGAAGAGTTAGGGGGGATATGATTGAAGTGTATAAATGGTTTAAAGGGATTAACAAGGGAGATATTAATAAAGTTTTAAAAATTCATGATCAAACCAGAACTCGTAATAATGGATTTAAGCTTGATAAATTTAGGTTCAGAAGGGAAATTGGTAAAAATTGGTTTGGTAATAGAGTAGCTGATGCATGGAACAAGCTTCCTAGTAGGATAGTAAATGCCAATACCTTAGACACCTTCAAATGTAGATTAGATAGACATATGACAGAGGTAGGGTGGGTATGAATAGGTTAGTGCTTATTAGAAAAATCATAAACAGAAAAATAGAATAAATAAATAGAGTAGATTAGAATAGGTTAGACATGCTGGAAATACAATTCAAAAATGGAGCTGCCTCGTGTGTGCCAGTAGGCATGTTGCAGTGTCCTCTATTCTTATGTTCTTATGTTCTTATGTTCTTATTATAGTTAACAGCAAGCAACGTAAATTTTTATGAAAGTGATAGGAAAACTTACCGTGAATGTGATGATGACGTGACATACATACTCATTTACAATTATTTTTTCGTTTACGTACTGTATAAACCTTCCCTGCACTGTTAAAAGAACACCCTTTACATTATAAATAACAGCAAGCAACGTAAATTCTTATGAAAGTGATAGATAAAATTACGGTGAATGAGGTGATGATGACGTGACATACATACTCATTTACAATTATTTTTTCGTTTACGTACTGTATAAACCCTCCCTGCACTGTTAAAAAAACACCCTTTACATTATAAATAACAGCAAGCAACGTAAAGTTTTATGAAAGTGATAGGAAACCTTACCGTGGATGTGATGATGATGACATAAGAACATAAGAACATAAGAATAGAGGACACTGCAACATGCCTACTGGCACACACGAGGCAGCTCCATTTTTGAATTGTATTTTCAGCATGTCTAACCTATTCTATTCTACTCTACTTATTTATTCAATTTTTCTGTTTATGATTTTTCTAATAAGCACTAACCTATTCATACCCACCCTACCTCTGTCATATGTCTATCTAATATACATTTGAAGGTGTCTAAGGTATTGGCATTTACTATCCTACTAGGAAGCTTGTTCCATGCATCAGCTACTCTATTACCAAACAAATTTTTACCAATTTCCCTTCTGAACCTAAATTTATCAAGCTTAAATCCATTATTACGAGTTCTGGTTTGATCATGAATTTTTAAAACTTTATTAATATCTCCCTTGTTAATCCCTTTAAACCATTTATACATCTTTCTAATTCAGATGTCTCGGTATTGGCTGGTATGATAGACAGAGAGTTAGTGGGGTTTTGTTAGACACAAATAATGAAATGATTAATACTTGTGCAGAGAAATTAGTCAGTAAGGGTTCATTGTAAATAGTGGGTCAAATAACTGGGAGTCTAAGGATAAGAACCATTTGTTACATAGAACAAATATTAACAAAAAGAATAGCCACAAGAAGGGTAAACTTAGCGAAAGTTTAAAAGTATATTATACAAATAGCCGTAGTTTAGGTAACAAGATAGAAGAACTGAGAGCCATAGTATGTAGTGAGAGACCGGATATAATATGCATTAGTGAAAGTTGGATTAATTTAGAAAGCAAACACCTTAAAGCTGAATACATAATTACAGGATATAAACTTTATAATGCTGATCGTAGTGCAGATAGAAGAGGGGGAGGGGTAATTATGTATATTAAAGATAACCTCAGAAGCTGCATTAAGTCTGGAATTAAGACAAATCTAAATTCAGAAACCTTATGGGTTGAAATTAAAAATAATATAGAAAGTCTAGTTGTAGGAGTAGTCTACAGACCACCTGATCTAGACAATATAGAGTCGCAAGTTATATACGATGAAATTTCTAAAGTGACCAGGTCAAATAGAGTTTGCATTGTAGGCGATTTTAATTTTAGACATATTAACTGGGAAACCATAACAGGTGATAGTAGCTCTAAGGAGTTTTTGGAAGTAGTAGAAGACAATTTCCTTTCTCAGCATGTACTTGAAGCAACACGGGGGGTGAATACACTAGATTTAGTTCTTAGTAATAGAGAGAATATGGTTACTAATTTAGAAGTTGGTGAAAAATTGGGCAACAGTGACCATGATTCCATTAGATTTAACATAATTTTCAAGGAAACTATAAAGGAAAATAAGAATATTGTTCCAAACTTTAGAGCAGGAGATTTTGAGGGCTTAAAAACTAAATTATCTAATGAGGTATGGGAAGGGATTTCTGGGGTACAGATGTGGGTAGTTAATCCAGCAGGTCAGGTCGCAGGTAGCAGATTACCCTGAAATTTGAGTACCACATGAACATAAAAACATAAGAATAGAGGACACTGCAACATGCCTACTGGCACACACGAGGCAGCTCCATATTTGAATTGTATTTTAAGCATGTCTAACCTATTCTATTCTACTCTACTTATTTATTCTATTTTTCTGTTTATGATTTTTCTAATAAGCACTAACCTATTCATACCCACCCTACCTCTGTCATATGTCTATCTAATCTACATTTGAAGGTGTCTAAGGTATTGGCATTTACTATCCTACTAGGAAGCTTGTTCCATGCATCAGCTACTCTATTACCATACCAATTTTTACCAATTTCCCTTCTGAACCTAAATTTATCAAGCTTAAATCCATTATTACGAGTTCTGGTTTGATCATGAATTTTTAAAACTTTATTAATATCTCCCTTGTTAATCCCTTTAAACCATTTATACACTTCAATCATATCCCCCCTAACTCTTCGCCTCTCTAGAGAATGTAGATTATCACAAGATAAGATCAATACATTAAATTCTCTCACAGGAAAGAACAGCAGTCCGTCAGTTAATATAAATTTGGATGAGGAATATAACAATTTTGTCATGACTCTTAAGAATAGTCAGAGAGACTATATTCCGATGAAACATTGCAGATCAAGAAAAAATGACCCTAAATGGATGAACAATAGAATAAAGAATCTTATAGGTATTAAAAGAGGAATATACAGGAAACTAAAAAGAGGTGAATAGCATGTGAGGCAGCAATATATACAGTTAAACAAGGAAGTTAAAAAGATAGTTGGAGAGTCGAAAAGAAAATACGAAGTTAGAATAGCCGGAGAAGCTAAAGGAAATCCTAAAGGGTTTAGAACATAAGAACATAAGAATAGAGGACACTGCAACATGCCTACTGGCACACACGAGGCAGCTCCATTTTTTAATTGTATTTTAAGCATGTCTAACCTATTCTATTCTACTCTACTTATTTATTCTATTTTTCTGTTTATGATTTTTCTAATAAGCACTAACCTATTCATACCCACCCTACCTCTGTCATATGTCTATCTAATCTACATTTGAAGGTGTCTAAGGTATTGGCATTTACTATCCTACTAGGAAGCTTGTTCCATGCATCAGCTACTCTATTACCAAACCAATTTTTACCAATTTCCCTTCTGATCCTAAATTTATCAAGCTTAAATCCATTATTATGAGTTCTGGTTTGATCATGAATTTTTAAAACTTTATTAATATCTCCCTTGTTAATCCCTTTAAACCATTTATACACTTCAATCATATCCCCCCTAACTCTTCGCCTCTCTAGAGAATGTAGATTAAGTTTTTTTAATCTGTCCTCATATGGTAGATTTCTGATATTGTGTATCATCTTGATCATTCTTCGCTGCACTCTCTCCAAGGATTCAATTTCCATTCTATAATAGGGTGACCAGAATTGCACAGCATAATCTAAATGGGGTCTAACTAATGCAAGATAGAGCTGCAAAATAACTTTTTCCGTCCTATTGCTAACGCTTCTTGAGATAAATCCTAAAATTCTGTTTGCTTTATTTCTGACTGCTGTGCATTGCTCTCTTGGCTTAAGACTACTACTCACAAGAACTCCCAAATCCCTTTCACACTGAGAACTCATGATTTCATGGTTATTTAGCTTATAACTAGTATTGTCTTTTATAGTACCCATTTTAACTACTTTACATTTTTCAACATTAAATTCCTTTTGCCATTTGTCCGACCATTCAGATAATCTATTTAGATCTTCCTGTAAAGCATGAATGTCTTCTTTTCCATTTATAGTTCTACCTATTTTAGTGTCGTCTGCGAATTTACTTAGGTTACTACTGATATCCGAATCCAGATCATTTAGATATACGATGAATAATAGGGGACCCAGTACCGAGCCTTGTGGTACCCCGCTAGTAACCGAGCCCCACTCTGATTTCTCTCCATTTATGCAAACCCTCTGTTTTCTGTCTTTTAACCATTGTTTGATCCATCTGAGAACAGCTCCTCCTATACCATGAGCTTCCAGCTTTTTAACTAATCTTTTGTGAGGAACTCTATCAAAAGCTTTGCTAAAATCTAGATATATTGTATCATATTCTTTGCCACAATCTACTGCCTCGTAAACTTCTGAATAAAAAGACAGTAAGTTTGTAAGGCACGAAAAACCCTTAAGAAACCCGTGTTGTGAAAGTTTTATCAGTCTGTGTAATTCTAGATGTGCCCTTATTTTATTTGCAATTATGGATTCTAGAATCTTACCCACTGTTGACGTTAAACTTACCGGCCTATAATTATTCTTTTTAACTCGTTCTCCTTTTTTAAATATTGGTACCACATCTGCCAATTTCCACTCCATGGGTACCAATCCTAATTTTATTGAATTATTAAATAATGCAGTTAGTGGACAACTAAGCTCTTCCTTGCATTCCTTTAATATTCTAGCATATATTCCATCAGGTCCCGGAGATTTATGAGCCTTTAATTTATCTATTTCTTTTATTACCTCCTCTCTCGTAATATTTATTGAACTAAGTATTTTATCGGGACTGTCTCTGTAAATGAATTCTACTTCCGGAATATTTTCCAAGTTGTGAAAACATGAATAATTTTTTACCCTGACCGGGACTTGAACCTAGGACTTATAATTACTAAGTCAAGGCGCTACCACTACACCACAGAAGGTTAAAAGGAATCCAACCTTATAGCTTATATCTGCTATACTTAGGAATGAACGCATTCTATCTGAATGCCACTATGTTCATATTACAGATTCCCCAACTTCACTCGTGGCTTCATTGTAGCATTTAATTCAATTCCCAATCTCATTCTGGTCATGAAATAATCAAATAAGTACATTACATATGTGAAAACATGAACAATTTTTTACCCCGACCAGGACTTGAACCTAGGACTTATGATTAATAAGTCAAGTCGCTACCACTACACCACAGAAGGTTAAAAGGAATCCAACCTTATAGCTTATATCTGCTATACTTAGGAATGAACGCATTCCATCTGAATGCCACTATGTTCATATTACAGATTCCCCAACCTCACTCGTGGCTTCATTTTAGCATTTAATTCAATTCCCAATCTCATTCGGGCCATGAAATTATCAAATAAGCACATTACATATGTGAAAACATTAATAATTTTTTTACCCTGAAAGGGATTTGAACCTAGGACTTATGATTACTAAGTCAAGGCACTACCACTACACCACAGAAGGTTAAAAGGAATCCAACCTTATATCTTATATCTGCTATACTTAGGAATGAATGCATTCTATCTGAATGCCACTATGTTCATATTACAGATTCCCCAACCTCACTCGTGGCTTCATTTTAGCATTTAATTCAATTCTCAATCTCATTTGGGCCATGAAATAATCAAATAAGCACATTACATATGTGAAAACATGAATAATTTTTTACCCCGACCGGGACATGAACCTAGGACTTATGATTACTAAGTCAAGGCGCTACCACCACACCACAGAAGGTTAAAAGGAATCCAACCTTATATCTTATATCTGCTATACTTAGGAATGAACGCATTCTATCTGAATGCCACTATGTTCATATTACAGATTCCCCAACCTCACTCGTGGCCTCATTTTAGCATGTAATTCAATTCCCAATCTCATTCGGGATATTGTCGCAGGACGGAAGTCGTGCTGAAGCCAGAATCTGAAACTTGTAACAAATCTTGAGGGGTAACGGTCGAGGGCCCAGATGTTTTATTACATGCCCTGACTTTTATTGAGTTTTGGGTGCAGGCCATGTTTTCCCTTGGGACCACCAAGATTTATGGCTAGACACCTGGAACTAACCTCCTGCGCCACGCACCCCCAAGAGGCCTAAAAGATAAGGGACCCTCGGTCCTCGAAAACACCACAAGTCGTGAAGAGAAACGTGAGAGGCTAGAAGTCAAGGGTGAAATAGAATACTCTCCCAATTGTTTTTCTGCGGTACGGCCAATGTTTGTAGAAAGTGTCAAGGAGATATATGACCGGACCCATGAGACTTAGCATCTGGCATCGAGTACCTGAAGAGGATGGGAAAGGCCAAGAAGTTAGCCATTTCCTAAACCACAAGAAACACAAACATTTGACCCGTACGTATGTACATGCCCTGGAGAGATACCCAATAGCCACGCTCTGACCTGGAACTTTTCCGTTCTATAGGCTTGTTGAAATAGCTCCTCCCCAAAATAGGAGGGACTCCACTTCGAACATGGCGTTGATTTGCAGGACTGGATGTCACTTGAGTTCATTGGCAGGACTGGATGTCAAGCCACGCCTTGCCCTTGGGGTATTTCAAGAACCACCCAGGGCAGACACGGTTAGTTAGAACTTTGCCCGGGGCACGAATAGATCATAGATTGTATAGTCATAAGAGGGGGGGCATTGAGGCATCGAAGATGTTGTACTCTAGAATAAACTAAGATAAAGGAACCACTGCTTGTCCATTCTTACCTTGCACCCTTCTGGTACTAATATTAACGTAGTGAGAAGAATTCATTACGACAACTGGTGACACGTGGTGGAATAGTAATTAACTCTACGACAATGGGTGGCAGCGCAGTAAGGATCACACTCCTGGAAAAAACATACGAAGAGACTCTCATATCAGAAGAAACCAGTGCGAAGAAAGGAAAATAAGAATGGCAAAAGCAGAAATCCAACATCTCCCAATTCAAGAAATGAGTGACGAGGCCAAACACCGGAGAATTCTCAAACTGGAGGAGCACGTGCGGCGCCTACAAACTCCTGCCGACGCCGCTCCGTCGAGAAGGAACTTGGTCAACTCCGACAGAGAAACCGATGCCTCAAACATCGACGAACAGCCTGCCGCTTTGAGCCCCGTGGTGACACAGGGAATGCAGCAGGACAAGCCCCCACCCCATGCCCTGGTTGTAAAGGCGCCTCGAGTCAAAAATTCACCTTTATACCTCGACGGCGCAAATGTAAAAGACCTCGAATGTCCGTCCATAATTCCCGCGGCCGACTTCCTGAAATACTTGGGTCTGCGGATGAGAAGTGACGAGTGGTCAAACAGAGAATATTATGAAACTTTTAAGGAACTATTCCTAAGATATTTCTTAGTAAGCCGAAGTGTGACCGGAGCATTGAGTGAAAATGCCCATTACAAGAAATATAAGTTGCCGGATCCGACCAAGAAGATGGCGATTCGTCGATTTTACTCGAGAGAAGAAGGAGAACCCCCTCCTTCCTTGCCTTCTGCCGTGAAGTCCTTCAGGATCACCTCCTTAAAATAGCTAAGTACTTGTATTCTGTATCCAGTGAGTAATGGGACAATTAGTAAAAGAAATTGAGGTCAGTGGACGCGGCCATTTTATTTTGTAGTTATGCTTTGACTCAGCCAACCCGCCTATGAGGGGTGTGGTGCCTAATAAGTTGATAAAAGTAGAATTTCTGTACCCATTACTAACATGGATAATTTGTACTAATAGCTATAAGAAGTAATGAACTCCCATTTTTTATTATATGAATAATATAAAGTAATTGCGTTTAAAGGGTGTTCCATTTATTTGTATTAACGCCTAGATTGAATTTTAAGAACGCGAATGTATCGATTTTTAATTGAAAATTTAATGTACGTGCAATCACTATTACAGTATATTAATTTCTTAAGCGTAAGAATTATAGTGAGAAATATACTTGCATCTGCTTTTAAGTTTTTCATAGACCACGTGTGATTTCCGAGAAAGGAATGAGGAAGTGACCAATCGATCTCCCAACCTCGTTATTATAAATATGTAGTAATTGTACTGATCTTTGATATTTAAAGTACGTGTAAAATCATTTTTATATTAATTTCTTAAAGCGAAAAACGTCGAGTGTTAAGATTACGCCTGTTTTTAAGGTTTTTCTTTTTTTGTTTGTTTTTTCTCCGCGGGAGTAATGTTTTAGCGAAAGACAGACCTAAATGACAGATTTTTCTTTTATTGTTGTTATGATAGGGAATTAATATTACGATACGTGTGTGGCATTTTATTTTGAAGAATAAGAAACTTTGTGATATTATTTAGAGATGAGTTTTTTTAATTTCGCGCTATGCAGGCGACATTAAGAGTAAATTAGAGGAATTTGTGCTTTCCTAGAATAGGGAAGGTTTTTCAGTGTCACCCTAACGTAGCTTCAAGGGAGTAGAATGTTTGTTTGTTCGTTAGAATGGGACCTAGGACTGGTGAGGCAGTCTTGTGACCGCGCGGCCCAACCGAGATTTCACCTTTACTCTCCTTCATCGGGGTAAGGGATGGAGAATTTTCCATAGACAGAGAGAAAGGGAATGCAAGTTTGAATGTGAGCACATGTGAGCGAATGAGTATAATGAGTGTAATAGGGGTATAATGGGGGGGTTGCTCTAGGGGGTGAAATCGCGGAAAGCACCGATGGGAAACATGATTGGAGAGTCTCTACGGGGATCGTTCCCCTGCTCCGCCGGATCCTTCTGTATGCCATATCAGAGTATTTTTATGGGAGGTGATGCGCTGTTGCAATATCTATTGAGGGATATTTTTGAGAAAATGATTCTCCACCTGCCCAGATATGGTTGAGATGCCAAGTTTGTTTTATTTTTGTTTTGTCCCCTACTCCGCCAATGAGATTATTATTCGATTTCCGAGAGATTCCAAGATAGATATTACGTGATAAAGGACGTGAATCTATGAATGATTCTTTATTTTCTTTGCTAGCTGCAGTATATACATTATTTGTCTGAAGAGGTATGTTAGATTGATAAAATAAAACTTTGCGAGTTTTAGCCATGATAATGTTTATCAAAATTATTTCATCTTGGTCATAAAGAAAGAGTGAGAGCTGACACGAAATGACAACAAGAATGTTACACAGCCGTTTCCCGTATTTGAGAGAGCAGAAGTTGATCCAGAAGCCAAATGAACAGGGGAGAAAACAGCGCCCACATGCGCACCCCCGTAAAAGCAAACAGGCAGAACAGTTATAAGTCGAACTTCTCCCTGTTCTGGAGGAAATTCTGTTGTATAGTAATTCAAATAAGTCAAATTCGAGATAGTAAAAGAATATATATATTTTATGTTTGAATTGTTCATGTACAACTCCTTACGAGATTTTGAAACTTAAGCAAAATGTATTCTTTACTGTTGCTAATGAAATATACTTTTTGTTTTCATTATTGCATACACAGAGACAGATTTTTTTATATTTTTTCAGATTCCCGTTTTTGTCTTATAGTTCTTTTTGTGTGGGAAGACAAATCTTTAATATCTTTATCCCTTTGATATATTATAATTAAAGAGTTTTGAAAAGATTATCTAGAAATAATTATTGTTAATCACTGTTACTGTCATGAATTTAAAATTACAATTGAGCTAATTAAGATAATTGAGATTCTCAAAGATTGTATGTTGAGTTTTAAATTTAAAATTAATGATACTTAAGCCTTTTTAAGACGTTGTTAAGAAAAAGCTATTTGTGCTTTTGTTGATAGTAGTAGAGATATTGTCACATATGATTTTAATCTTTGGCTTAGTTTTCTCAGAGAAATGTTGCCTTATAGAGAGTGTGTGCCTCGACTCAACCCTCTGATTTATAGTAAGAAAAAGATTGTCATTATAGACAAGGATGTGTATGCTATTACAGTAATGTCCTTAGCAATATTAAACAAAAAGGAATGGATTTATGCTTCGACGTTTCTGCATTTGTACACTTAAGTTCTTTTGCTTTTGTTTTTTTGTTAATAAAAATAAAACTCTATCAATAGCCATTGCTCACGTTTGTTCACTTTCATTTGTTTATTTATTCTTTTATTATGTAGAGATACTCCGCGATGATTTATTTTTTATTTTCAGTACATGTAAAGGAAGGAAGCCTGTCTCGCCTGACCGCAACGTATTTCAAGGTCGCCCAGTCAACCTTTCTCTCTCTCTCTCTCTCTCTCTCTCTCTCTCTCTCTCTCTCTCTCTCTCTCTCTCTCTCTCTCTCTCTCTCTCTCTCCCTCTCTCCCTCTCTCTACTCTGAGTCTGACATGAGCTTCTTCCGATACTACAAGAATGTTGCCGTCATTGATTCTTTTTTTGTTTTTTTTTTCCAGCGAAGCTAGGCGATACTTGTGCCTACATTTTATTGCAGTCGATAAATTGTTGCATGCTGTTATTGCATAAATACTGATAAGACATCGGTAGTACCGCCATTTGCATAAATACTTTCGCCACATCTCGGAACTGTTTAGAGAATAAACAAAACTCCCATTGACAAACTGGGGAGCAAGCAAGTTGTCACTTATGCTCTATATATATACATATTATGACAGCAGGAATTTGAATAAGGAAAAGAGACTGTGTTAGAATGAGCATTATTATGAAATATAATTTTAGAACTCTGTTCTTACTTCTGAATGCCAGTCTCCATTGTATATATGGCTATTTTTGATTTAGTATTTTTATTTCATTTTTTTATTATTCTTATTATGATCATGATTATTAGTAATGTTCTTATTATGATTACTGTTATTGTTGCTATCTCTCAATGGCCTGTTGCTAATTATTATTTTTGAAATGCAATCAGCAGTAACCTGATGATTTGTATCTTTTATCTGAATTCATACTTGATGTTATTGTAGCCACTGCTAATAAGAATATTTCTTTAGTGGCTTTTCTCAGTATTTAATGATTGTTTTTTTATGACTATAGTAAAGTAATGTTATGTATCAGTTTCCAATCCAAGTCCTAAGTATCTTGGAATAATAATCTAGTTGTGTAGACACATACCTTCCATGACCACCCTATTTCTAGGCAGCCCCGACCTGCAAGTTCTAAAAGTCTTTCGATTTTGTCCTCTCAAACAAGTCCCTGTTGCCCATTGAATAGAGATTGCAATCACTTGTAGTTGCAGGGGAGGCAAAGTATAGCCTCAGATTACCAACGTATGGCCATTGTTGGTACCCTGAAGTCATAGGGAACCTTTCTTACAACTGTAGTAGTGACATAGGTTCAAATTTTCATCCCGAGGTCTGCTTCAAAGGTACATGTGTATGCAGTACTGAAGAGAATCGTGCTGATGTTGCAGGTCTCCTACAAGGTGGTCTTAGTCAAGATCGGCCCGAGGGTAGGACGAAAAAGCCAGGCTGGAGGGATTTGGAAGGTGCATCGATCGCTTCCTCTTTGTCTTGCCTATCTTAGAAAGAAGATAATTTATGGTAGTGTACGAACCTGGGCCTGCAGCGAAGACGGCGGGGGAGTGAAAAAATGAGGAGAGAGAGACCGTGGAATAACGCCTAGCAAGAATTTCATGAGCAAGGGAAAGAGAAAACAAAAGTCTTTAATATCTTAATAATACTTTAGAAAGCCATGTAAACGAATTGATGAAATCCCAGAAAAAAAAGGGGGTAATTCCCATACATATCCTAACTGTAGTGAAAAGAGAGAGAGAAAAAAAAAGAAGTTTTTTTAAATATCTTAATAATACCTTTAGAAGCCACGTACACGCATTGATGGGATTCAAACAGAAAGAAAAAAAAATCCCTATACATGTCCAAACCTTAGTGAAGAGAGAAAGAAGGGTATTTAAAATCCCTTATTAGTTGTTGAAAAGAACAACCCACGTTTTAGAACTGAAAGAAAAAAAAATGGGAAAGAAAAGGTCCCCACCGTCTTTGACCACTGTGCTAAAAGACCAATTCTTTTGTTATTTATTTTACCTAGTTTTAAGATAATTTTAAGCGACAACTCAGAGACTCCTTTAAATATAGTTTTTGAATAAGTGCCTTTGATAAATTGTATGATTTGCACCAATAGTAACAAGTAGTCTTCTGCCTAAATAATATCATTGTTTTGCTTTAGCATTATCATTGTTTGAATCATGATTTAATCTTTGTGTTCATTAAGTTCTCATATCAGTTTGTCTCTGAATAGGAATTGCATATTGAAATGATGAATGTTTTTTGACTTTTCACATCGTAACAAATATTTTGTTTCAGGAGTAGTTTTTTAAGGCCTAATTTTAAGACAAATCAATGCCCCATAGTAACGATAGGAATTTACCATTTATGTTATTGTCTATCGCATTTTAAATGTTCGTACATACTAATGTTCTACATGATTCATATTTTTACTGTAGCTAACCAACTTTTGTAAATCTTTTGAAAAAGGAGAGAAGTAGACACAGTAACGTCATGGTCTAAACTAACTTGTGATCTTAATTAATGTTTGATAATGATTAGTTACACACTGAAATCCTAATGATTAAGGTTAATTTTATTTGTTAAATATAGGAATGTTTGTACTAAAGATTGTTTAGTGTTCATAGAACTAGGAATTCTTAGAAAATAGCTTAAATAATTCGGCCCCATTTCTATTATAAACAAATGTTAACTAGGATATGTCCAAGAGCTCTCAAAAAAAATAGCCCATGCTTCGACTGAAATAAAAGATATTTCAGTTTTGGTTGGGAGGGATGTCGCAGGACGGAAGTCGTGCTGAAGCCAGAATCTGAAACTTGTAACAAATCTTGAGGGGTAACGGTCGAGGGCCCAGATGTTTTATTACATGCCCTGACTTTTATTGAGTTTTGGGTACAGGCCATGTTTTCCCTTGGGACCACCAAGATTTATGGCTAGACACCTGGAAATAACCTCCGGCGCCACGCACCCCCAAGAGGCCTAAAAGATAAGGGACCCTCGGTCCTCGAAAACACCACAAGTCGTGAAGAGAAACGTGAGAGGCTAGAAGTCAAGGGTGAAATAGAATACTCTCCCAATTGTTTTTCTGCAGTACGGCCAATGTTTGTAGAAAGTGTCAAGGAGATATATGACCGGACCCATGAGACTTAGCATCTGGCATCGAGTACCTGAAGAGGATGGGAAAGGCCAAGAAGTTAGCCATTTCCTAAACCACAAGAAACACAAACATTTGTCCCGTACGTATGTACATGCCCTGGAGAGATACCAAATAGCCACGCTCTGACCTGGAACTTTTCCGTTCTATAGGCTTGTTGAAATAGCTCCTCCCCAAAATAGGAAGGAATATACTTCGAACCTGGCGTTGATTTGCAGGACTGGATGTCACTTGAGTTCATTGGCAGGACTGGATGTCAAGCCACGCCCTGCCCTTGGGGTATTTCAAGAACCACCCAGGGCAGACACGGTTAGTTAGAACTTTGCCCGGGGCACGAATAGATCATAGATTGTATAGTCATAAGAGGGGGGGCATTGAGGCGTCGAAGATGTTGTACTCTAGAATAAACTAAGATAAAGGAACCACTGCTTGTCCATTCTTACCTTGCACCCTTCTGGTACTAATATTAACGTAGTGAGAAGAATTCATTACGACAACTGGTGACACGTGGTGGAATAGTAATTAACTTTACGACAATATGAAATAATCAAATAAGCACATTACATATGTGAAAACATGAATAATTCTTTTACCCCGACCGGGACTTGAACCTAGGACTTATGATTACTAAGTCAAGTCGCTACCACTACACCACAGAAGGTTAAAAGGATTCCAACCTTATACCTTATATCTGCTATACTTAGGAATGAACGCATTCTATCTGAATGCCACTATGTTCATATTACAGATTCCCCAACCTCACTCGTGGCTTCATTTTAGCATTTAATTCAATTCCCAATCTCATTCGGGCGATGATATAATCAAATAAGCACATTACATATGTGAAAACATGAATAATTTTTACCCCGACTGGGACTTGAACCTAGGACTTATGATTGCTAAGTCAAGGCGCTACCACTACACCACAGAAGGATAAAAGGAATCCAACCTTATAGCTTATATCTGCTATACTTAGGAATGAACGCATTCTATCTGAATGCCACTATGTTCATATTACAGATTCCCCAACCTCACTCGTGGCTTCATTTTAACATTTAATTCAATTCCCAATCTCATTCGGGCCATGAAATAATCAAATCAGCACATTACATATGTGAAAGCATGAATATTTTTTTACCCCGACCGGGACTTGAACCTAGGACTTATGATTACTAAGTCAAGACGCTACCACTACACCACAGAAGGTTAAATGGAATCCAACCTTATAGCTTATATTTGCTATACTTAGGAATGAACGCATTCTATCTGAATGCCTCTCTGTTCATATTACAGATTTCCCAAGCTCACTCGTGGCTTAATTTTAGCATTTAATTCAATTCTCAATCTCATTCGGGCCATGAAATAATCAAATAAGCACATTACATATGTGAAAACATGAATAATTTTTTTACCCCGACCGGGACTTGAACCTAGGACTTATGATTACTAAGTCAAGGCGCTACCACTACACCACAGAAGGTTAAAAGGAATCCAACCTTATAGCTTATATCTGCTATACTTAGGAATGAACGCATTCTTTCTGAATACCACTATGTTCATTTTACAGATTCCCCAACCTCACTCGTGGCTTCATTTTAACATTTAATTCAATTCCCAATCTCATTCGCGGCATGAAATAATCAAATAAGCACATTACATATGTAAAAACATGAATCATAATTTACACCGACCGGGACTTGAACTTAGGACTTATGATTACTAAGTCAAGGCGCTACCACTACACCACAGACGGTTAAAAGGAATCCAACCTTATAGCTTATATCTGCTATACTTAGGAATGAACGCATTCTATCTGAATGCCACTATGTTCATATTACAGATTCCCCAACCTCACTCGTGGCTTCATTTTAGCATTTAATTCAATTCCCAATCTCATTCGGGCCTTGAAATAATCATATAAGCACATTATATTTGTGAAAACATGAATAATTTTTTACCCCGACCGGGACTTGAACCTAGGACTCATAATTGCTAAGTCAAGGTGCTAATAACCACACATCTTCTTTGGTGTGTAGTTGGTAGCGCCTTGACTTAGTAATTATGAGTCCTAGGTTCGAGTTTCGGTTGGGGTAAAAAAATATTCATGTTTTCACATATGTAATGTGCTTATTTGATTATTTCATGGCCCGAATGAGATTGGGAATTGAATTAAACGCTAAAATGAAGCCACGAGTGAAGTTGGGGAATCTGTAATATGAACATAGCGGCTTTCAGATAGAATGCGTTCCTTCCTAAGTATAGCAGATATAAGCTATAAGGTTGGATTCCTTTTAACCTTCTGTGGTGTAGTGGTAGCGCCTTGACTTAGTAATCATAAGTCCTTGGTTCAAGTCCCGGTCGGGGTAAAAATTATTCATGTTTTCACATATGTAATGTGCTTATTTGATTATTTCATGGCCAGAATGAGATTGGGAATTGAATTAAATGCTAAAATGAAGCCACGAGTGAGGTTGGGAAATCTGTAATATGAACATAGAGGCATTCAGATAGAATGCGTTCATTCCAAAGTATAGCAGATATAAGCTATAAGGTTGGATTCCTTTTAACCATCTGTGGTGTAGTGGTAGCGCCTTGACTTAGTAATCATAAGTCCTAGGGTCAAGTCACGGTCGGGGTAAAAAATTATTCATGTTTTCACATATGTAATGTGCTTATTTGATTATTTCATGGCCCGAATGAGATTGGGAATTGAATTAAATGCTAAAATGAAACCACGAGTGAGGTTGGGGAATCTGTAATATGAACATAGTGGAATTCAGATAGAATGCATTCATTCCTAAGTATAGCAGGTATAAGCTATAAGGTTGGATTCCTTTTAACCTTCTGTGGTGTAGTGGTAGCGCCTTGACTTAGTAATCATAAGTCCTAGGTTCAAGTCCCGGTCGGGGTAAAAAATTATTCATGTTTTCACATATATAATGTGCTTATTTGATTATTTCATGGCCCGAATGAGATTGGGAATTGAATTAAATGCTAAAATGAAGCCACGAGTGAAGTTGGGGAATCTGTAATATGAACATAGTGGCATTCAGATAGAATGCGTTCCTTCATAAGTATAGCAGATATAAGCTATAAGGTTGGATTCCTTTTAACCTTTTGTGGTGTAGTGGTAGCTTCTTGACTTAGTAATCATAAGTCCTTGGTTCAAGTCCCAGTCGGGGTAAAAATTATTCATGTTTTCACATATGTAATGTGCTTATTTGATTATTTCATGGCCCGAATGAGATTGGGAATTGAATTAAATGCTAAAATGAAGCCACGCGTGAGGTTGGGGAATCTGTAATATGAACATAGAGGCATTCAGATAGAATGCGTTCATTCCTAAGTATAGCAGATATAAGCTATAAGGTTGGATTCGTTTTAACCTTCTGTGGTGTAGTGGTAGTGCCTTGACTTAGTAATCATCAGTCCTAAGTTCAAGTCCCGGTCGGTGTAAAATATGATTCATGTTTTTACATATGTAATGTGCTGATTTGAATATTTCATCGCCCGAATGAGATTGGGAATTGAATTAAATGTTAAAATGAAGCCACGAGTGAGGTGGGGAATCTGTAAAATGAACATAGTGGTATTCAGAAAGAATGCGTTCATTCCTAAGTATAGCAGATATAAGCTATAAGGTTGGATTCCTTTTAACCTTCTGTGGTGTAGTGGTAGCGACTTGACTTAGTAATCATAAGTCCTAGGTTCAAGTCCCGGTCGGGGTAAAAAAATTATTCATGTTTTCACATATGTAATGTGCTTATTTGATTATTTCATGGCCCGAATGAGATTGAGAATTGAATTAAATGCTAAAATGAAGCCACGAGTGAGGTTGGGGAATCTGTAATATGAACATAGTGGCATTCAGATAGAATGCGTTCCTTCATAAGTATAGCAGATATAAGCTATAAGGTTGGATTCCTTTTAACCTTTTGTGGTGTAGTGGTAGCTTCTTGACTTAGTAATCATAAGTCCTTGGTTCAAGTCCCAGTCGGGGTAAAAATTATTCATGTTTTCACATATGTAATGTGCTTATTTGATTATTTCATGGCCCGAATGAGATTGGGAATTGAATTAAATGCTAAAATGAAGCCACGCGTGAGGTTGGGGAATCTGTAATATGAACATAGAGGCATTCAGATAGAATGCGTTCATTCCTAAGTATAGCAGATATAAGCTATAAGGTTGGATTCGTTTTAACCTTCTGTGGTGTAGTGGTAGTGCCTTGACTTAGTAATCATCAGTCCTAAGTTCAAGTCCCGGTCGGTGTAAAATATGATTCATGTTTTCACATATGTAATGTGCTGATTTGAATATTTCATCGCCCGAATGAGATTGGGAATTGAATTAAATGTTAAAATGAAGCCACGAGTGAGGTGGGGAATCTGTAAAATGAACATAGTGGTATTCAGAAAGAATGCGTTCATTCCTAAGTATAGCAGATATAAGCTATAAGGTTGGATTCCTTTTAACCTTCTGTGGTGTAGTGGTAGCGACTTGACTTAGTAATCATAAGTCCTAGGTTCAAGTCCCGGTCGGGGTAAAAAAATTATTCATGTTTTCACATATGTAATGTGCTTATTTGATTATTTCATGGCCCGAATGAGATTGAGAATTGAATTAAATGCTAAAATGAAGCCACGAGTGAGGTTGGGGAACCTGTAATATATAACACAGTGGCATTCAGATAGAATGCGTTCATTCCTAAGTATAGCAGATTTAAACTATAAGGTTGGATTCATTTTAACCTTCTGTGGTGTAGTGGTAGCGCTTTAACTTAGTAATCGTAAGTCCAAGGTTCAAGTCCCGGTCTGAATAAAAAATTATTCATGTTTTCACATATGTAATGTGCTTATTTGATTATCTCATGGCCCGAATGAAATTGGGAATTGAATTAAATGCTAAATTGAAGCCACGAGTGAGGTTGGGGAATCTGTAATATGAATATATTGGCATTCAGATAGAATGCATTCATTCCTAAGTATAGCAGATATAAGTTATAAGGTTGGATTCCTTTTAACCTTCTGTGGTGTAGTGGTAGCGCCTTGACTTAGTACTCATAAGTCCTAGGTTCAAGTCCCAGTCGGGGTAAAAAAGTATTCATGTGTATATATATGTATATATATATATATATATATATATATTATATATATATATATATATATATATATATATATATATATATAATATATATATATATATAATATATATATATATATATATATATATATATATATATTTCTAAGCAGGGGCAGATAAGACCTTTGTAAATTTTAAGTAACTGCAATTAGGTAAAGTAATGACGAAAACGAAACTAAACCCCCAATTTTTTGGATGAAGATTTAGAAATCTGGATTATGTGATTCCTTCAAGACAGGTTAGAGGCTATATGGATTCCTAATATATTGATTGAGGTAAGAGGGTAAATTTCATTAGTTTCAAAGACAATAGGGTTATCAGGAGGAGAAGAAGATAAAGAGATAGCCAGAAACTGTCTTGGAGGCATTGAATTTAACTAAATTTTGAGTGCCCCATGCAGATACTCTCTGCAAATCGGAGATAAGAGTAGAAGAAAGAGTGATACGAGATTGATTACGAGTAACAGATGAAGGTTGTGAAGAAAAGGCAGAGGAAAAGTGAAGGGTAGAATCACCGGCAAAGGCATGAAGAAGAGAGGAAGATGGGGATTGTAGAAGCTCATTGATGAAGAGAAGGAACATAGTAGGTGAAAGAATAGAGTCCTGTGGAACACCACTGGAAACAAACAGAGGGCTAGATGTTGCACCATCAACAACTACAGATATAGAACGGTCAGTAAGAAAACTGGAAATCAGAGAACAGAAAGAAGGGGTAAAGCCATAGGCAGGGAGTTTGGCCAACAGAGCCATGTGCCAGACTATGTCAAAAGCCAAAGATGACCATACATGAGTAAGATAGGACAGAAGATCACAAGTGGATCTTGCCTTGCGGAAGCCGTACTGGTGATTGGAAATAAGTGAGTTAGATTCAAGGCGTTTCAAGGAACGAGCATTGAGCAAAGTTTCAAAAACTTTAGCAATAGAGGAGGTTAGAGCAATAGGTCGGTAGTTAGAAGGAATAGAGCAGTAACTCTTCTTAGGAACAAATTGAACTAGAGCATGCTTCCAAGATGAAGGATAGATACTGATTGACAGAATGAGGCAAAAAAGACGGCAAAGCACGGGAGCCTGTTCATCTGCAAACTCC
>JAXCGZ010019654.1:5000-10000 GCA_037179515.1 Halocaridina rubra
TTAAACTGTTATCATAACGTTTCGTGCAGATTCGTACACTAGCAAATGATTATAAACCACGGTATATCAAGTGATAAAGTGATCTAAGATCAAGCCTATGACAAAAAAAAATATAAGCGTATGTAATATCTGAAAATATAAAAAAATTTATAATGTTTTCATAATCGCATCAAGAAATGAAAGCAACGTATAAGCAGCCATAACAAGCAAAGGTGCCATTTGCATTCCGCCTAATGTATGTACGTAATGGAATCTGCATATTCTAAGGACCAATGCAAATCCTGCTGGAGTGTGCCATTGTTGCTGCCAGAAATACTCTTAAGTAAATGCAATGAGATTGAGGCAATATATAAATTTTAGAAATTCACTCGCAGTGGTCCGATAGTTTTTATGAATTCTAAGCAGTATTATAAAAATCTAGAGCAATATCTAGGATGCTTTCTTCAATTCAATTTCAATTTTCTGCATCATCAATTCTACACTTCACGCAATGAGTAAGTTCTTCATTATTATTAACGATGTAAATGAAGTCTCATTTTGAACAAAACCATTCTTATTCTGAAGAAATTTTTTTAAAGTATAAATTTACTCCCATCAAGATACTCTTCTATGTAACCTGTGTCAACTGCTAAACCGTCAATTTTTTTTACTTAATTTTTATTATATTTTACAAGATATTTCTGAAGGAAGTAAGGAGCTTCTTAACATAAGTACAAGAAATACGAGAATATATTTTTAAAAAATTCCAGACCTAACCTCGACTTAATTTTCTTTTTCTCAAGAATAACGTCAGTCAACAGGATGAGAGCCAGTATGATCGAATGATCGCTTGTTGTAGAAATTACTTTGTCTAATATAACCGAAAATGGTTTCTAATTTAAGAGAAATTAGCTTTTAGCAGTTAAAATAATAAAGTTACTACTTTATTTTCTTAGAATATGATAATATGATGCATAGCTATATACATAATATTTTCAGACCTTCACTTCCAGTTGTTCCCTTCTGAATATAGTATCAGGGTATGCCTATGATGATGCAATCTATTCTCCTTAAACCACTTAAATAGATTATACTATAAGTTAAGCTACACCATCATGACTCATAAAAGTTCACGAAGTCTCGTGATTAGGTAAAAGCCCATGTTATATCATCTAAAAGTGACAGCTGTGATTTTCACAAAAAAAAAGGACAGGCACTAAATAATTTTTAAGATTGTTGATTAAAGAAAAGAAAAAAAAAACGTTGTGACATAAACTTTTCCTCTCAAAATAAAAGTTCAATGTAATTAGGATTTTGTAAAGCTAACAGGAACCCGGGGTAAATTCTGAGAAGGATTTTTACTGCTTTTTTCTCTTCTTTTTTAATCCAGAAGAGAGATACTGGAGCTGCTACGTTGCTTCTTTTTTTCTCTCTTTTCTTGCTAGGAAGTAAAAGAGCAAATTAAATCCTGGGAAAAACACCGCATGGTACTCCAATCCATTTTAGCCTCGAGATTCACGAGCTTATTTGTGGAATCTGAAGCTTAAGTGTCACTACTTGCGGAAAGTCAAGAGACTTTTAAGGAAGAAAAACATGCGGGAGTCATTTGCCTGATAGCCTCTCGTACCTTCACTTAATGAAACAATAAGATGAGGATCATTTGCAACATTTGCTTTGTATGCTTATATGAGGCCAAATAATGGAAATCGAGTAATAACAACAAAGAGAATAAAACAATATTTTATGATAAGTTTGACTATGAAAACTGGACTTCGAATAGATTGCATATTTACATATGATTAATTACGTAATTCTGGATATTAATAAAAACCTACTTCCATTACACCGAGATTCTAAAGCAAAACAAAGGACGTAAGTTTGATCGAATTTCAGAAAACACAAATGCAAAAAGCAAAGTCGATTTCATTCCTCGCTTAAATTATAAGAATGAAACCCGGAAAGATGAAACCATAAAAGAATTCATTCCTTTTTTTCTTGCTCGTGGTTGTCGCTAATTACCAAAGATATTCGATGCTAACTTGAGAGAAACACGCGGGAGTGCAAGAGAAATGACGAACCCGGAACGTGAAGGAGGGTCAAATGATCACTTAAGAACACATGATGCTCTCAAAAGAATGTTGATCAACATGATTTTTCATAAATACTCACTCGAAGCAAATGTGAAGCTTGGGCAATAGTGGAAAATACTTTTAAAACACATCCATAATAATTTCAGAATCAAGCCAGAGGAGAAGCAAGGCAGCTTAACTCGGCAATAGTCCCAAGGCTCTATCAGTAGAGAAGGTTAGTGTCAGGAAGGGCATTTAGTCGCAAATCCTTGAGCCAAAACCAACGGACATCTCACAGAGACTAGGGAAAAACAGCTACCCAATATGATAATAAGCAAAACAGCCTATAATATTTATTATTGATCTTGGGTGCCATAATAACTGTTGCCCTAGATTAGGTATTTCATCCTCTGAATTTGTTACATAGCCGAGATTAGGTGTGTGTGTTTTATATATATATATATATATATATATATATATATATATATATATATATATATAATATATATATATATATATAATATATATATATATATATATATATATATATATATATATATATATATATATATATATATATATATATATATATATATATATATATATATATATATATATATATATATATATATATATATACTTTTTTCTTCCACTCAAGTCTTTATAAGATCTTCACTCTTTATTGCAGGCCATCATTTTTTTTTTTTTTTAATGTTTTTCTTCTGTGTACCCTCGTCCTGCGATTACCACACAATATATGGGTATAAAAGGTACAAAAATGCAATAAAGGAAATTGTAAAAGGGGAATAAAACGAAATACTGTAGTAAACTTTCAAAAGAATGACCTATTAAATCAAGCCCACCTATTTGCAATATATTCTTCCAATCAGCATAATGGAGGAAGGTCACACAAACATTTCTGGGGGGAAAAAATCACTTCCGCGGAGATTACATTGACGGTCGCATCATACAAATCCCCAAATACATTACTTGTCTATTAGGCAGGCACTGCATCAAGAAAATGCCATTAACACGAATGGCACAGCCCCTCATAAAAGCAACTGTGTCACTTTCACTATCTTTCTTTTAAAGAGCTAGAAGCTCACTTTTATATTCCATAAAATCAAAATACATCTCTTTCTAATATCAATTGAACTAAAATGAAAACTGTTATTTACAAAAATTGCAATGACTGTAACGCAAGAAAGTATCTTTAACATGATATTTTACAACCCTCAATAACAGCGTATGGGTAAGTAAATATTACAATCTGGTCCATAATTTTTGAATGAGGGTGAATTATTTCCAAGGATGATACTATTATTTTTTAAGTTATTTTGATGCCAAGTTTGTCTTTAAATCTCCTGCCCAGCTCCATCACTCGTATTTTGATCGTTAACAGTGATTAATAGTAATCCAATCTTTTTCGGAGTCCATCAACCCCTTCACTTTTGCATGAATGAGTTTGTCTGCCATTTTGCTCTTCAACAACTGAAATTTATTTACCTCGTTTTGTTCACAGCATCACGTCTGCATAACTTACGAGGCAATAATAAGAATTGTTCTGGGAGCGGACACGACCCTTTCCTCAGTGCCCTTTTCCATTATAGTCAATCATATTCTTCATTTTGTTTTTACTCTCTTCATTAATATGTTTTATCATGCTCGTCAAGAACTTTTAACTTTGTTTTCGAGACTTCATATGTTATAGTCTTGAAAAGGTTTAACCAACGTGCTGCCAAATTTCATTCCTATTTTCTTTTCCCCTCTCTCATTAAGGATTATTTTCGCCTGTCCCAATATTGACCACCAACAGAAGCAATAAGAGCACAAAATATCTGTGTTTAATATATCCCAGCCAAAAAAAAAAATGATGAATAAGAAAATATAAGAGGAATAATATATAACGAAAATAGTATAGGAAGAGCATGACGCAAAAACAAATGAGATTAAGGATAAGCATCAGAGATTCTTTCCAATACCATAGACGAAAATGGTACATGGCCGGGAAATTAATACTGGAACAGGCAGGCAGGAATTATTTTATCTATAAGAAAAAGTGCCTCAAAATATTGCAATGCTAAAGGGAGCGACTGCTTCAAAGGAGAGGGGATGAGGACGAGAAATGAAAATATGCAAAGGGGGAAAACCACAGTTCCCTTCTCCTCACTGGCATCCAACCCTAACAAGCAATATGCCATCCATGTTCAAGGGCTTAAGCGTCTTTTATTGCTTTTCGCCCTGTGCTATCCCTCTTCTTCTATCCCTCTCAACTCCAAATTCAGATTTTCAACATAAATTTTGAGTTTTATAATATTCCTTTCTCTATAAAGTACAATATTATCTTATATATATCAATATCTATCAATTAAATTATCTATCTATCTATCTATCTATCTATCTATATATATATATATATATATATATATATATATATATATATATATATATATATATATTAAAAATTTTCTAAATATGATGACTGGAAAGGAGAGATATTGAAAGAAAACACATAATATATATATTATATATATATATATATATATATATATATATATATATATATATATATATATATATATATATAACTACTTAATGCATACCCATCAGAGAAAATTTAAATTATTAATGGTTACAAAATTTATGAATATCTTAAACGAAAAATGTTCAGTAGTGAATAAGATATTCGCCATATCACTTTAAAATCTGAAGTTCAGCTATCATAACTTCAAGATCTATTTTCATAAATTACGCTTCAGGTTTCTTCATCGCCATATATCACATCGTAATTTTCATACACTCTAAAAATCGACACCGGACTCAACGCCACACTGGGCATGATAAATGTAGTGCCTTTTAGCATATCGGCTGAAGCTATCGCACCTTTGGATGAGTGCCACCATCTCACCTCCCCCTACTCTCTCTCTCTCTCTCTCTCTCTCTCTCTCTCTC
>JAXCGZ010019654.1:15000-20000 GCA_037179515.1 Halocaridina rubra
TATATATATATATATATATATATATATATCCTTTGAAAAGTGTACAGAGAGCTTCTACAGTTTAGGTACAGGTCTCATCGCCTGAAATGATCTGCAACAATGAAATACCTTTTGCCTTGGTAAACGAGATTTCGAAGGTTAACCTTCATAGTCAAGCTATTTAACATAATTTACCGAAAACAGATTACTGGAAAAAGGCGATGAATAAGAACTTCCACTTTCAGAGAGGTCAAAATACCTTTTACCAAGCCTGTGTCCTAAAGAAACGGTATTTTAAGTCTTGGTATATCTTTAAATGTTTCAAAGGATCGGGGAATATTATATATATATGTGTGTGTGTGTGTGTGTGTGTGTGTGTGATTACCTAATTGTGATTACCTAATTGTGTTTACGGGAAAGAGCCCAAAGCTCGTATCTTCCCGTCTCCTGATCGGTTCCATTTTTAGACTTAGTGATACTTATCATACCTGTCCTTAAAACTATGGATTGAGGTAGCATTAACTACCTCCTCGCTTAGTGAATTCCAATTATCAACTACTCTTACACTGAAAAAGTATTTCCTTACATCCTGCAAACAAGTTTTCTTCCGAAGCTTCAAACTATGACCTCTAGTTCTAGAGCCAGCCATATCGAAATATCGATCCCTATCCACTCTATCATAACCATGAAGGAATTTAAAGACTGTCACCATATCCCCCCTTACTCTTCTAGCTTCGAGTGATGGCAAGTCTAATTTCCTCAGCCTCTCATCATAACCGAGATTGCGTATTTCTGGCACCAGTTTCGTGGCATGTCTTTGAACTTTTTCAAGCTTAGCTATGTGCTTTTTCAAGTGCGGATTCCAAAAGGGGGCTGCATATTCGAGTTTTGGCCTCACATAGGTTACATAAATATTTCTGAACATTTCCTTGTCCATGTGCCTGAAGGCTACCCTTACATTTGATAAGAATGCATATGCTGCCCTTACTACGCCATTTATATGTATTTCTGGAGACAAATCTGCCAATATGTTTACTCCTAGATCTCTCTCATTTTCTGTCTCCTGAAGTTGTACTCCAGCCACCGAGTAGTCAAGCTTGGGCCTTCTTGCACTTGTACCCATTCTCATTACCTTACATTTTGAGGTATTGAATTTCATTAGCCACTTTTCTGACCACTCATGCAGATTATTTAGATCCTCCTGAAGTTCTCTACCATTGTTCTCGTTTTTTACTTTCTTCACAATCTTTGCATCATCTGCAAACATATTCATGAATGAATTTACAGACTCTGGTAGGTCATTTACATATACAAGGAACAAAAGTGGCCCTAAAACTGAACCCTGTGTGTGTGTGTGTGTGTGTGTGTGTGTGTGTGTGTGTGTGTGTGTGTGTGTGTGTGTGTGTGTGTGTGTGTGTGTGTGTGTGTGTGTGTGTGTGTGTGTGTGTGTGTGTGTGTGTGTGTGTGTGTGTGCAAAAGAAAAAAATTGCTTCTGGTCGGAAACTGAGTATAACGTAAGATCAGAGGGAATAAAAAGAACATAAAATAATCCTCATCCATATACAAAGAACACACTAAATTCAACATTTTACAGACCTGACGACCCCAGCTGCTTATCAGAGACACAAAAAAGACAGAGAAACTGGCTACCTACAGCAAAAAGACATAACTTCTAATTTTTTAATCCGATCAGATAAAAATTCTACGACTCACCCAATTCGGGAAGCAAACAGTATGTGATGAACACCAGACACTCAAACAAGAATAGAAATTCTCACATTCAGCACTGGAATTTATTTCTGAAACCCATAAAAAAATAAAAAATGGAATACGAGCACAATTTTAAACGAGGTTAAACTACAAGGTACTCCAAAATGTCCATAGATAGGAAACGATTGTAATCGAAATTAAACTACAGGGTGCTCCAAAATCTTCATAAGCAGGAAAATGAAATATTTCAGCTATTATTATTATCATTATTATTATTATTATTTTTAATATTATTCTTATTCTTATTATTATTATTATTATTATTATTATTATTATTATTATTATTATTATTATTATCATTATTATTATTATTATTATTATTATTATTATTTCAATAAGAGGATCTCTGTGAATGGCAAGAAGGTAACCGGCAGCATGTCTAATGGGATCACGTTTGCATTAGAAAATTTCTTAATCACCCAAATGCCTTAGGAAGTAATGAGCTCGCTTAATCGCCTTAATTTCTCCCAAAGGTGCCGTTGAGCGATTCATTTATCAACTCAACTCAACAAGAAGCTGAGTTAAGGAGTATCACCTCCGAAGCAAGCATTCGGCCTTTTCCCTTAATTACTCGCTCGATCCTCGTTAACAGACTCACTAGTACTCCATTAATTACAATTAACCATAATACTTCAACCCTTGCCAACTATAGAGGATATGATAAAAAGAATTTGCGAGTACTGGCACTTGATATGTGAAGCCACCAGTGAAACAGTACCTTCAATAACACACTTTCTTTTGTGATAATATTTATTATTCATATCCATATTCTTAGGAAGCAAAAGCAGAAGGGTTGAAGAAAAAGAAAACTATATATACTCATACAACAAAAAGAAATGAAATTTACAAAAGAAAGAAAGACAGAAAATAGAGAGAAAGAAATAAGAAAGAAAGAAAGAAAGAAATATGATAACCAACCAGGAAATTAATCATACTTATTCTCGTTCCGTTTATAGTACTTAATGATATTATGAATTGCCTAATAGAAAAACCATTCCAATATTTCATAATACAAATCCAACCTAAAATAATACTAATAATTACATATAGATAATATGGAAAAAATTCGTTTTATGCACCCATCCTATATTTGGACTAAAGTATTTTTTTTCTGATAGACTTTAATGAGTTTTTAATTAATCTGATAATTGTTTTTTCTCGGAATCACTATTATTTGTGTTTAGGCCATAATTGGTTGGCGACGGTGGGCACATAAATAACCTAATATAACTAACATAACTTATCTTACCTAACCTAAAATAAACCTAAACCAACCCAACAAACCTAACCTAGCTCAAATTTAAAGCCTTACATACCTTATTACTATTATTATTATTATTATTATTATTATTATTATTATTATTATTATTATTATTATTATTATTATTATTAAAAGGGCTAATTTGGGTGTTTATACATCAGCGCTGCACACTTCAGTAAGTAGGCTATGGAAGGAGTCAATAAAACGAATGTTAATCGATAATATAATGAATTATTTACATTACTTTTTTATTTTCCAGATGAAGCTGTAGGAAAGCATTCTCGTTATTTCAAATACACTTTTGACGTACATTTTCGGCCGTGTATAGTTTCCCATTATATTTAAACCGTTTTCTATGAGTCTACTATTCAGAAAAAACGCATCGTATATATCGGGAACAGCACTAAATTGACTTCATGGCGGCGTTGCGTAGTAGTGTAAGATTTCTTCAAGTAAAAATCTAAGGAATAAATATTTCTTAAAGCTTTTAAAACAATTATACAAGGAGGATTGTGATTAGTTTGTAAAACACTTAGTAGAATAATAACTAGCCAAGATTTTGTGTACTATATATAGGCTTAAAAAGATTTCGCAGATTTTTCCAATTTCAGGATGCATCTAACATTTTTAAAGAGTAGTGATTTTTCAAGAAATACCAACGCACATAAAAGCATCCCATACTAAAGTGCAAAATATAAAAGTTCGGAAACTATTTTGCAATTCGTACATAAAGAGCAGTACAAGCTATGGCTGCCCATCTTTCAACTCTCAATAATTAAAAAAAAATTAATTTAAAACTAACAAAATCAAAGCAGTCCATGGCCCCATCTGATATATATAGAGAAAAGGTGAGAGAAAGTGTTCTACTATCATTCAATGTCAGACATAGGATTTTACAAATTCAATACAAGTCTGCACTTGTTATGTGCAAAATATATATGTATCTAACAACCTTAATTACAACAGACGCACCTAAAAAAAAAAAAAAACGGTCAACTCCCTTCAAAATTACTTTCACAGTCGGTGTGCAAATAAAATACAGTGAAAATGGTGATTCCAGTACCAAGTACAACTCCTCAAGAATATTAAACTCAAATGCACAAAAAAAAAATAAATAAATAAATAAATAGATCCTAAACAGGGAGACAGTTTCAAAAATACTGCATCGACTACATAAATAAAAAATGTGTTCCTGGACCTAATAAAAAGTAAGTAAAAGATAATGAGACACAGATCAATGAAAACGACAAGTCAACAGTTCAAGACTTCCTTTGGATCTCCATTTTCCGAATGATAATGGGTTAGAAACCAGAAAAAGGGGCACTCGCTTCCACTTAAAATATCTACAGGGCTTTTGACATATTAAAAGTTACCAAACGATGACCATAGTTATTGCTGTAGTGATTCCAAAGCGACCGTAGTCCTAAGTCTACAGAAAAGTAATCCAAGGAACCATAAAATTTAGCACGCAAAGATACTACAAGACATTAAAGGAAAAATTTTAACAGTTTACAAGAAATACTGAAACACCAGAGAACTGACAGACATAAGTCATAGACAGTCATATAGAAGGAAATCCAAAAGAACCAGCTCTGAAGCAAATTTGAGAGAGAATAAAGAAAGCCACATAAAAAGACACTTTTTTTTTATGAACTATGAGTTGATAAAATCAAGAATGCTTTTGGGACCTTCAAGCTGTGAACTGTACCCAAATGGAGTATTCCAGTAAAACCCATACCCAGAATATGCTAGATCCTACAGCTTCTCAGTTACAATTCACTTAGCACCATCCTTGAAGCCATATTAAAAATAAAAGGCATATACATCTTCTGCACTTTGCACTATCCAGTGGCAACTTTATTGTAAAAGATATAAGAATTACCCCTATTATTTCTTTTCTCAGTTTCTAAGCTCGAACAACACATGCTTGAACAGAAGTTCTAGAGGCATCGAAAGCATCCGTGGACATTTTAAAATTAGTTTAGTGTGA
>JAXCGZ010019654.1:25000-35000 GCA_037179515.1 Halocaridina rubra
GTCAGCATAGAATATATATATATATATATATATATATATATATATATATATATATATATATATATATATATATATATATATATATATATATATATATATATATATATATATATATACATAACATGTTGTAACGAGAAGTACTCTAATGGTCTACATAATATGTATATCGTATTTTATGAAGCCTAGTGCAGTACTTATACGAGGCGAAGGTAAATTACCGGCACTTTTCCCCTCCATCTCCCCCCCCCCCCAAAAGCCCATCATTAGCAGGCACGAATATTGACATTAACAACACGAGGATAACGTGGCTCCCTTGCGTTCAGCCACCAACACCTGTTCCAGTACGGAGCTAAGGAAACTTGAGGAATTATCAGTCTACACAAAAACGCAAAGATACAAGCTCTGAATAATAATGTTCATAATTAGGAGACTCAAATGACGCTTTCTGAATCGCACTTTAATAAATCAACATAAAGCCAAACTTAAATTGATATGGAGAGTTTTGTCTGATAAGTTGAGAGAAGCAAAATGCGCTGCAGAATCACAGCATTAGAACTAGGGTTCGTTAGGCCTAGAGGACTTCTTCCATAACATGTAATAAGAAAGGGAACTTCGTAACTGGTTAGAACAATAAAAGCAGCCGTGGAATCCTTTTAGATCTTCGCCAAAGGGATTTAAGATCATTAAATATCCCCTTGAAAACGACATCTCATATTAAATTCTGCCTCTCTGTCAAAGAGAACCAGGATCAAGTTAAATAATCTAATAATCCAGGAGTAATGAAGCGCTCTGAATAGAAATGAACGAATATGAGGGGGGGGGGAGGACGAACGAAATCAACGGAACATTTATAAAATAGAGGTGAATTTCGAAAAATCACCAACTCAAAAGGTCTCAAATCACCTCCTCGTGTTTTTCATTGCCAGCCGTTGACTGTCTCTTTACTAATGTGGATGGCCATTTCAAGTAGAAATCCTAAAGAATTTGTTGAATAGCTGATGATATATATTTAACTAAAGGATATCCAAATGTCTTCAGCAATCCAGCAATCTATTCATGTGTAATCAAAAGAAGTGCCCTCAATATATTTCTGTCTCCTCCTCCTTCTCCTCCTGTTCCTCTTCCTCTTCTCCTTTCCCTCTTGTTCATTTTCTGCTCCCTCAACCATCTAGAGGGGACGGTACCTTTATGTGGTCCTTGAGGGGAGACACTCAAGAGACACACACACAGAGGGGAGAGACACAAAGATGTGAATAGAAATAAAAATATGGTGAGGGGAGAGAACTGAATGAAACTAAAACGAATAAACAGGCGAATACGCAAGTATTTTCAATAAGAAAGAGCAAAGGTACAAATAACGATGAGAGCCTTAGTTAAAAGTTCAAGATTACGGCATTCATTCCAATAATAACTGTATTAAAAGGTACATTGTAAGTAAAACATTTTGATGGCGAGTGAAATCATCTGGCACTTATATAAAATTTTATATAGTATGCTTCACGCGTCATATCTTATGTATAAACAGAAAAACAATATAAAGGAAAGGAACAACTTACAGAATACTGCGTTGGTTTGTTCATTTTTCATATAGTTCTTTGTACATCTACATATTACATAATTTGAATGGCTAATTTGTCAGTATTCGCTTATGAAATACTGAACACCTAATTGCAGAGGCAATTTCATATATAAACTCCGGAAAACAATCACAATTAATGGGATTTAATGCTCTTGCCATGTCTAAAACACCATTGCTTGCTTACATACTCTACAAATAGCCAGAAAGGCATACAAAAAAGATAAAATTTTATATAGTTAATATCTTCCAGCGACATATAATCATCGTATACAGATAAATAGAATAAAGGTATACATACTGAATATATAATAATTACATTACAGAAAAACTAAGTAGTCATATAAAGATATTACGTAACTTCCATCCACCTTAAATCTATCACAAGATCTCAAGTGAGAAACGATGGATGGACCGGAATGTTGTGCATAAAAATATTGCACTCCGAGGAATTGGAAAATATATTGGTCCAAAAAAATCAATTGTCTCATATCTGACGACAGAAGAATAACGGCAAATGAGAGGAAAGTAAACATTACTGAAGGGTGCCACCGTTATCACCATCTGATCTTTATGGCACCCCATATCGGATCAAGGCCACCAAACATAAATGATCACCGAACTATATTATATTTAAGTATACAAAAGAAGCTAATGACGCTACCAAGTTTTAACGTAAATCAAATAACAGTTTTAGACAAAGTCAAGCTTCGCCAGCAACATTTGGGTATAAATATGGCCCTCGTTATTTCAGTAGCCTTATCAAATACACCTCCTAGGCGAGGTTAATGATGCAACAATATTTTTCAAGAGATTGGACCTCGATATAGGCAAGAATTTTGGTTAAGAAAAAAAGGGGGAAAAATAATATATGACGTGCTGGAATTCTAGAGTATAATTTTTTCTTATGCATTATGTAATGTCTCCAGATTTACCGATATGTATCTCGTTTATACGTCTACGACACCCTACAAATTTCTTTACGACTGCACATGTCTAAATACGTTTGTATTCTGCTTTTCATTTTCTTCAACTTTCTGACTGAGCACCTGGTGGCACATTACAGTCGAAATATCATGTGGTAAATTATTATATTCTAGTATTTCGTATGTGTTTCTTCCTTTCCCTATTGGGACCCTCTGTTACTCCCTTTTCTGCTTAAAATTTATTAATATTATATGACCAGAACAAAAAGACGAAGAATATTCTGCAAACCATTCGTGTTACAGCAATTGTATTGAGTACTGTTAAAACTTCCGAATTTCAGTGTTATCCCACTAACACTGCAGTTTTATCTGAAGAAGAGTACAAGAGAATACATAATTTAAGAAATCCCAATGGTGATATGTAGGCTCCTAAAACACACCATGATGCTTCCAAAGAGCGCAATGTATCTCCGCCACAATCCAACCCAGGGATTTTGTATTCGCAGACAAGCACTTAGCTCTTTCCTCATTACACTGAAAGGTATCTCGAGAATTATAGCCCACAGAGCCTGTAAAATAGAAGTGTGGCTGAGGGTCAAGTTTATATCCCCCTTGAGTGAAGTTGGTCAGGAAAAGACCATGAAATTGTCAGGAGGCTCAACAGGACGTGCGAAAAACCTACCACTTAGGAGAATGGATTTCGTGATGGCTTTAGGAAGTTCTTTTTCAGAATAATTTTAAACTATTAGCCTAAACACGTATTCAAGATGACATAATTAAAGCAACAACTAGTTATTTCTTTTAACCTTTTTAAACCCTGATTAAAAAAGTAAACGATGAAACTAAGAGAGCAATGCCGCCCGTTGTGATACTACAGCTGCAGGGTCTGTTGAACTTCAATAGGACTGTCCAGGACAGTTCGATGTTAAATCTTCCTTCAGTTACGCTTCTTTTCCTATGCCTACATCAACATCCGATATTCTCGGATATTCGTTACACATCTCTTATTATCCCTTCACATCTGACGAGTCACAACACTCTACGTCTCTGTTTCTCTTTATGTTTTTTTCATGCCCAGGCAAGATGAGGGTATATATTATATATATATATATATATATATATATATATATATATATATATATATATATATATATATATATATATATATATATATATATAATTTTTTCCCTCCTGACGTCACAATCATAAAAAAGTACAATTTTACTGAATGGAATTTATTTCAATATGAAATTTTGATGGAAATATAGTGCGGAGTTATGGGACTGACATTATTGATGAAGATATCGCCATTATATCCATATTCTTAAAGATGAATATAAAATAAATATAGGGCAAATTGTTTTGTTAATGCGAATAATAAAAGCAAAAATCGATATGCATTTATATTCGTAATGTTGCAACTCTTGCGTTTTTCACGCAATAGCAATTTTCAATGTCATTTATATTTAATTATTTTCAATGTATTTTGCGTCCAACTTACTTAATTGATAATTTATTAACAAATTTTGCTAGTTTGAGAAGGTCACAATATTTTAAGTAGCTAAACCGCTTAGTGTTAAAGTGTATTACACCAGTTCCTGTCGTTCTATACTTGCCAGAGTAAGCATATACAATACAGTACATAAAAATAGGAAAATTATGCCTAAATGACACAAACCTTCTTATTATACGAGAACATCCATGACATGTTTATTTGGACACTCAATTTCATGGAATAATATGAATGGAAGCATTACTACGACTCCCAAAATTTCAACAGAAAAGTACCGAGCCAGCTCCACTGCCAGAACCTCAGACGATAAATAACGGAAGAAGAAAAGAAGTACGTGTAGATGGGAAAGACGAGGAGAACGCATTGGCAACCACTCCATCATCTGTCCCTTGGGCCTCATTACCAAAGGGCTCTACGCCCACGGACAGCAAAACCTGAAGGGGGTTAGGGCTCTATAATACTTCAAGTCCTAAAAGTGGAAGGAAACTAAGTCAGCCTTCACTTAATATAAGCAGGATTGAGGTAGTAGTTGACAGGATATTCTTTAAACTCATCTTCCCTCACAGGCCTATGAACCATAAGCCTTCAGTACATATAACTGCATAAGAATTGGAACTGCAAATACCGGAAATAAATTTATAAAAATATTTAAAATGAAAAGACATTTCCAGAAGTAATAAGAGTGCAATATGTAATCATACGAAAATAATACTGAATTATTAGATTTTTCATTTTCATTTTATTGGATAAACATGAATATTGCAAGTATAGCAGAGGACTTCATTGTTTACAAAATTATCAACCTTTAAAAATATCATTCATAGGATATACTGTAATGTGGTTAATTCTAAAGTTGATGGACAAGTCCGCGATAAGGCTGAAAAATGTCACAGGATTGGACAATTTGACGGACACTGATAATGATCAATGAGCATAATGATAATTAACACAACTTGAATGAAGCATAATTCTCTTTCTACCTCAGAGAGAGAGAGAGAGAGAGAGAGAGAGAGAGAGAGAGAGAGAGAGAGAGAGAGAGAGAGAGAGAGAGAGAGAGAGAGAGAGAGAGAGAGAGAGAGAGAGAGAATATTTCGAAGTAGGCAGAAACAAATACTATGCTGAGTCTAACAGAATATTATGAAAAGAGTGTATAAAGTTTCTTCCCTTAATGTGTCCTGCTGTCTTAACTCTCATAGACATTTCTCGTAACTTTATTGATTGGTATCAAATATATTGAACATCATAATTCATAAGCTTAAGGAACCATTATTATAAGTTTTGGTAAGCAGATTCATGCCCAAGTAACCTCCAGTTATTAAACAAGCATAAAGTAGTTATCATTAGTTATGAATGTGAAAAAGTGTCAATGCCAGTTTGATCAAAGGAACCCACGCAAAACAAGAGATGACGGGTAATTATTTAATATTCTAAAATAAAAGGAACCTGATATGAAGATAATGTAATAATTACGGATACGTCCAATCTTTGGAAAAGACGATAAATCTCTACCGTTTTACTTGATAACTGAAGTGTTACCTCTTTTCCCGATTTCATGTATGTTTACTAATAATCTACGCTATATGCCCTTTTTTTTCAAGCGATTCAGCATGATATTACCTGAAACTGAAGTAGTCCACATGACCAACTTCAGTACAATCTTTGCAAACAATGGCTTGGCCAATCCTGATATAAAATTCAAAGTTATTGAGTAATCACCCGTGAAACTCCAGATATCTTGTGACATTTTATCAATCAATACACATTAGATACCAATATGTTCATACTGTCGATTTATATATCAATTACAATTTACGCTAGATACCAACATATTCACATAAACAGTCACAGCATCAGTTAATGCGGTTTTCAGCTGATGTAAACAAGCTCTTCTTCTTCTTCTTCTTCTTCTTCTTCTTCTTCTTCTTCTTCTTCTTCTTCTTCTTGTCCCGGCATAGCCTACTTCCAAAGGCTGGGTCATTCCATTGTGTTGATCCCGCCACCGCATGACATTAGGCCTGTAGCTGATGTCATCAATGGAAAGAGATTAGATGGATAATTTATTATGCTTCCAATTCGACCATATACGAGTATTCAATCTCTCTAATAAACAGCATCAACCCAGGTCGCTAGATGAGGAATGGTCTTATATTAACAGAAAGAACTAGATGAGTACATATATCGTTTTGTTTCCCGCAGTGGCAATTATTAAAAATATTAGAATAACCATTCATGTTCTAATGTGTGTACACACACACACACACACACACACACACACACACACACACACACACACATATATATATATGTGTGTGTGTGTGTGTGTGTGTGTGTGTGTGTGTGTGTGTGTGTGTGTGTGTGTGTGTGTGTGTGTGTGTGTGTGTGTGTGTGTGTGTGATATATATATATATATATATATATATATATATATATATATATATATATATATATATACACACACATAATTATTCACGTTTCAAATGTTCAATAATTCATTCTTAAATCCATCTTCACAATTTAAGGTAACTGTGAAGGTAGTTAAAAAAAAAATATTCCCAGAATTATTCGTCTACGTTATACCCGAAGTACAAGGTCTGTCCTTCCCATTTCTTACAACACTCAATAGTCATGTCTAAAAATTTCAGCATTTGAGTTCAAATTAATAAAGAAATGGATTCCTACTTGAATTTCTACCTCTCAAGTATTTTGCGACGACATACTATTGGCATGACTTGACTCCTATGTCTAATAAAAATGACATTATACAACCCACAGACTATAAAGCAACTCACCCATAGTCTCGAGGAAGTCATAAAAACTTCATTAGAAATGTTCGCAGTATCCTACAATAAGTGATACGTACTTTAACACCCTAGCCATGACCACGAAGACGTAATATTAATAAACATTTATTCAAAACGTTTTGAATGTGTACATAGCACTAATCATCTACAATATCTAAATTATATGATTTTACATATAAATCATTAATCAGATACATATTGCGTTGATAACACGCTTGGGTTCTGCTTTTAAACATAAATTTGTAAAGGTATACCATGAGTAGGTTACTATTACATAAACTTCACTGACTGCATACTAGTCTTGTGAGTCCAGTAAAGTCTGACACATCCAGTATACATATATGCAATTTATTACTAAAAATGATAATAACTATCAGTCAAAGCCAATTCCTCAGTTACTACAAGAATTCTCTCATAATACACGGCAATAGATAAATAATAATAATAATAATAATAATAATAATAATAATAATAATAATAATAATAATAATAATAATAATAATAATAATAATAATAATAATAATAATAATAAGATGAAGAAGAAGAAGAAGAAGAAGAAGAAGAAGAAGAAGAAGAAGAAGAAGAAGAAGAAGAAGAAGAAGAAGAAGAAGAAGAAGAAGAAGAAGAAGAAGAAGAAGAAGAAGAAGAAGAAGAAGAAGAAGAAGAAGAAGAAGAATTACTAGAGTTACAGAAACTCAAACAATAACGAACAGAAGTAGAAGAAACTTTCTCTCCTTTGATGATTATCTTTAATATTCCATTTTTATCTTAAAAGTCATAACCCACATGTAACCCCCCCCCCCCCGGGCTCCGCAGCTATAAAATGAGACCGAGTGTGTTGAGTACTTCCCCTCTGCGCAGGAACTATATAACACAAGACATGAAAAACCTTTTTCATTTCACTTTCTTGTTGTCTTTGACTCTCTTTTCCCTTAAAATCGTCTTATTCTGACAAATTGTATGTAGTTTTAGTGCGTATTAAGAATTAATTTTAATACTAAGAACGAGATTTGCACTCTATACTTTTTTCTTTAAATATCCATCACTTTATTTAATGAATCTCAAAAGTAGCATTGCAGTGTTTACAACATATAGACAACCCCAAAAAGTAACATACTCTACGCAAGAAAAACTCTTGAACTGAATAATAGGCGTTCATTAATCCATGGCCATCATTTATAGCTGTTATCATCATTATCTCGATATCTTTACTATCATATGTCTGATGTATATAATCTCAGTATTTCCAGGGGATTTTCCCTCGAAGCTCTTGCTGCCTTATAATTGTAACTCTCATTTCCTTTCTTTCTATCAATCACTCCCCTAAACCTATCAGTTGCGCTACCCTTAATCCTACTTTCTTCATAGACCCTCATTTCCCCTTATTTTATTTTTTCTTTCTTCCCCACTCACGTCTGTTCTTCCCCTTCTGCTATCTCATATCTTCCGCTTCTTTTCCTTTGCCATAACAACCCCACAACCCCCGAAGGCGCAACGGGGCGTACATAAAAGTACCTTACCCCACCACCTACAAAGCCATTCTACTCTAACTCCCCCTCCTCTCCTTTATTCACCATGACAATCTCCCCTTCCGCAATTAATGATGGATTACAGATGACCTGAAGGATATGTTCATCACACTCGTCTCCCGCTACTTCAGCAATACTAATAACATATCAGGGAAAAGCATTCTGGACAAGAGCAATTTTTCATTTTTTCATTTTCATTCCACGGCTTATAAGAAAAGAAAATTTTCCTAGAACACTAATAAGTACATATTTGTAGTTTACAGAACATCAATAATAATAATAATAATAATAATAATATATAATAATAATAATAATAATAATAATAATAATAATAATAATAATAATAATAGTTAATGCTGGCGCATGTGTTCTCTTTTACAAGAATTATTATTATTATTATTATTATTATTATTATTATTATTATTATTATTATTATTATTATTATCGATGAAGCGTCTTTATTTACGGGTATGAATATATATAGTGCACATCAGAGCAAGAAGTAAATTTCGAATAATATTCGAAAATTTCTTGAAAACAAACTTCCACACTGCGGGTGTCATATGGCATATAATAGATACCTATAGCCTCCCACGGCATTTCATAGATGCCTACAGCCACTAGAGGGCAGAGGGTGCACTAAGATACCCGCCGCCACCAAAACTGGCCTACAGAAAGAGCCCCAGTTAGTCAGAAGTCAGCCTTTGCCGGGGGCAGAAGTCACGTCCATAGTTAGCAATCTCCCCCTGTGGGGGCGGGAATAGTGAGTGACTAGAACTACCAGGAATGGGAGCTTTGAGGAGTTAAATAAGTGTATACTCTAATAAGTAACTGTAAAGAAGAAGATGCTTATCTCTCCATTACTGACCTAGCTACCTATAAGACATAGTTAGTGTCAAAAAACTCTATCTGACAATTGGTTCTGACACTAACTATGCCTTATAGGTAGCGAGGTCAGTAATGGAGAGATAAGCATCTTCTTTTAAGTTATTTATTAGAGTATACACTTATTTAACGCCTCAAAGCTCCCATTCCTGGTAGTTCTTGTCACTCACCATTCCCGCCCCCTCAGGGGGAGATTGCTAACTATGGACGTGACTTCTGCCCCCGGCAAAGGCTGACTTCTAACTAACTCGGGCTCTGTAGGCCAGTCCTGGTGGCGGCGGGTATCTGAGTGCGCCCTCTGCCCTCTAGCGGCTACGGGCATCTATGACATGCCATACGACACTATCAACCAACCCAATAAGTACACCTGGTAAGATGTGTACATGATGCAAATTTCTGAGGTATTGGGGACAACATTAACCATAGTTGCAGGTCCTCTTCACTCGATATTATCCACTTAAAATACGGACAAGCAATAAAGGACAATTCTGCCGTTTGTTTAGGTGAAGACTCAAAATGAGATTCACAACAAAACAAAATGTTGCATTCTTGAAAACCACAACACAGGAAATTACCATGTTAAAGATTGTATTTCAAAAGTAAGAGCAAGTCACGAACGCTATAAATATGTAGATATTTCATTTATTTCTTCGTATAACTAGTAACTTCTGAGTTATGGCGCCACACGTTTAATACTGATAATTTTCTTTATAACAAAATATCGCAATTATTCTTTTTTTTTCAAATTTGCTACCACAAGTATACAACAG
>JAXCGZ010019654.1:40000-41296 GCA_037179515.1 Halocaridina rubra
GGGCTACCAATGAGATTTTCAGAAAAGCCCCTGATCAGGTTCCCCCCCTAAAAAAAAAAAAAAAAAAAAAAAAAAAAAAAAAAAAAAAAAAAACATTCAAAATAAAAAAATAAACAGATTTTCACAATATCAAGTCGAAATTTTTATAGATTAGTATTCTACTTACTTTGATATGATGATCACAACAATAATTCCTCCTCCTCAGAGTCTCACTTTCTGTTGATTTTTTCTCAATGGACCGAGTAAAAAAATTCAACATTAGACTTAGCCACATCAAAACATTTCTTGTTTCACAGAAGAATAGTGTTTCAGAAGCAGGGACTTATTTGCATTCTTTAGCATAACTTTGCAGCACTTACAGTAGCTGTTTTTTTTTTTTATATTATCTTGCTGAAGCCAATCCTTCAATTCCGGATCTTGCAACCATTCTTTCTTAAATGACTGCACATACCAGTTTCCTTTTCTTAGTGGAAGATTCGCCTTGCATTTCGTCAAGCTTTATGATAGAACACAAATAATAAACAGCCGACAGTAACTACAACACTAACTTGCGAACTGAACTTCCTGGGAGCAGCTGGCCGCAGGTGAATGCGTGCTGTTTCATCCTGTCCCCTAGCTCAGTGATTAGTCCGCCGATAAAGCTCCGCCTCTCTCTCTCTCTCTCTCTCTCTCTCTTCTCTCTCTCTTCTCTCTCTCTCTCTCTCTCTCTCTCTCTCATTGGCTGGAACTTTCGTTTATAAACCTAACCTAACCTAACATGCATATTCAGTTGACGACTGGTCTATGAAAATCTCTTTCAACACAGAACGTCAGGAAATGATATTAGAGAATTTATATAAATCTCATTTATTTTTAATTTTCACTTATATGATATGAAGTATGGAAAAACTCAAGAATATGAGCTATTTTATAAATAAAAATCCAGGAACCCACATGGTTAGTGAAAAATCCGGACCTGCGGGGAAAAACCAGCCTTGGCAGCCCTGAATACATCATTTGAGAGGAACCAGTGAAAATTATTTTTAAATTTTCTTTGAGTTTATGGAGCGAAACGTAGCCATGTTCTTTCAATTGACCAAACTGAATGAAACAGACGATACAAAATTACATGAAACGAAGCGGTCCTTTACTTTCACTGCCAAACTTTGCCAAAGTCAAAAATCTCATACATACGACGATGATATCTACATGCGTAATGTATAATAGAATTTATATTAAAAATCTTCTTAAGTTAATAGTACTCCCATTCCGCACCTTTTCAAAAAAATTAAACCTCTTCATCTGGCTAATCATATA
>JAXCGZ010019655.1:0-5000 GCA_037179515.1 Halocaridina rubra
ATAATAATAATAATAATAATAATAATAATAATAATAATAATAATAATAACAATTATAATAATAATAATAATAATAATAATAATGATAATAATAACAATTACAATAATAGTAATAATAATAATAATAATAATAATAATAATAATAATAATAATAATAATAATGATAATAATAATAATAATAATAATAATATTAATAATAAAAATAGAAATAATAATCATGTGAAGAATAATAAATATATAAATAAAAAAATACTGTTTCCATTACAGCTTTGCAAAAACAACTGCAACAACATCTACTACTACTACTACTACTACTACTACTACTACTACTACTAGTACTACTACTACTAAATGATATATTATTTTGTATTATTGTTTTTTTAGTATCATTACTATTATTATTATTATTATTTTTTTTTTTTTTATTTTTTTTTATTATTATTACTATCATTGTGATTGTTATTATTATTATTATTATTATTATTATTATTATTATTATTATTATTATTATTATTATTATTATTATTATTATTATTATTATTATTATTACTATTATTATTATTATTATTATTTTTATTATTACTATCATTGTAATTGTTATTATTATTATTATTATTATTATTATTATTATTATTATTATTATTATTATTATTATTATTATTATTCCATCTACAGACTGACAATATCAACGATAACAACAAATAAACCTCGAGCATCCTCTCCCCCTCCCCGCACCATGGATTAGTACATGGGAGGAGAGAATTCCATTAACATTATCAACTTTATTTAATTATAATTCATAAGGCCCGAATCATCAGTCATATGCAAAATGCATCGTTCACCACCACATCATAAAGGCAAAATATATAAACAAAATTTGAAAAATAAAAAATTTAAATAAATGTTTCGTCTTTGGTCATATTGATAAGTTAATTCCAAGCTTAAAAAATCGTAATATGATTTAGAGAATATTGAAAAAAACGGACGATAAATATTTGAAAAAACGAAAAATTAAGAAAAACAGCAAAGTGCAAATGGAAATTAATTTATATCTGGAGGAAATGACGCAATCATCCGTGACGTCACAACAACGTTACTAAGAGCTCTCTCTCTCTCTCTCTCTCTCTCTCTCTCTCTCTCTCTCCTCTCTCTCTCTCCTCCTCTCTCTCTCTCTCTCTCTCTCTCTCTCTCTCTCTCGTACCAACTGGTAGGTTCAAAGTCAATGATGCTCAAAGGACAAATGAGATTACTTTATTACTTATATGAATAGAATGTATATTATGCTCTCTCTCTCTCTCTCTCTCTCTCTCTCTCTCTCTCTCTCTCTCTCTCTCTCTCTCTCTCTCTCTCTCTCTCTCTCTCTCTCTCTCTCTCCCATACACCCCTACTAGAAATTCTATCTTGATTGTGTGATTACCTAATTGTGATTACCTAATTGTGTTTACGGGAAAGAGCCCAAAGCTCGTATCTTCCCGTCTCCTGATCGGTTCCATTTTTAGACTTAGTGATACTTATCATACCTGTCCTTAAAACTATGGATTGAGGTAGCATTAACTACCTCCTCGCTTAGCGAATTCCAATTATCAACTACTCTTACACTGAAAAAGTATTTCCTTACATCCTGCAAACAAGTTTTCTTCCGAAGCTTCAAACTATGACCTCTAGTTCTAGAGCCAGCCATATCGAAATATCGATCCCTATCCACTCTATCATAACCATGAAGGAATTTAAAGACTGTCACCATATCCCCCCTTACTCTTCTAGCTTCGAGTGATGGCAAGTCTAATTCCATCAGCCTCTCATCATAACCGAGATTGCGTATTTCTGGCACCAGTTTCGTGGCATGTCTTTGAACTTTTTCAAGCTTAGCTATGTGCTTTTTCAAGTGCGGATTCCAAAAGGGGGCTGCATATTCGAGTTTTGGCCTCACATAGGTTACATAAATATTTCTGAACATTTCCTTGTCCATGTGCCTGAAGGCTACCCTTACATTTGATAAGAATGCATATGCTGCCCTTACTACGCCATTTATATGTATTTCTGGAGACAAATCTGCCAATATGTTTACTCCTAGATCTCTCTCATTTTCTGTCTCCTGAAGCTGTACTCCAGCCACCGAGTAGTCAAGCTTGGGCCTTCTTGCACTTGTACCCATTCTCATTACCTTACATTTTGAGGTATTGAATTTCATTAGCCACTTTTCTGACCACTCATGCAGATTATTTAGATCCTCCTGAAGTTCTCTACCATTGTTCTCGTTTTTTACTTTCTTCATAATCTTTGCATCATCTGCAAACATATTCATGAATGAATTTACACACTCTGGTAGGTCATTTACATATACAAGGAACAAAAGTGGCCCTAAAACTGAACCCTGTGGAACTCCACTACTAACTCTTCTCCATTCAGACACTGAGTGTCTTACTCTAACCCTCTGTTCCCTTCCTTCTAAGTAAGTTTTTATCCATTCCAAGACATTTCCACCTATTCTAGCCATTGATTGCAGCTTCCTAATAAGTCTCCCATGTGGAACAGTGTCAAACGCTTTCTGGAAGTCTAGGAATATGCAATCTGCCCAACCCTCTCTTTCCTGTAAGATTTGGCTTACCTCATCATAAAATTCTAATAAGTTTGTTACTGTTGATCTTCCTTCTCTGAAGCCATGTTGCCTCACTGACAAAAAGTTGAAGGATTCCAAGTGAAGAGAGATATGTTTCCTTAGTAGTTTCTCCATAAGTTTGCAAACTATGCTGGTCAAGGAAACTGGTCTATAGTTCAGAGCCGTATCCCTCCTTCCCTTTTTGAAGATAGGTATCACATTTGCTTGTTTCCAGCATCTTGGAATCTCCCCCGACTCCAATGACTCCTTAAATATGATACTTAGTGCCACTGATATTGTGTTTGCGCATTTTTTAAGCACATGAGGGGATATGTCATCAGGACCTGTAGCTTTATGAACATCTAAATCCATCAGCGCCTTGCATACCTCTGTGGCTGTAAGGTTGATGTTCTCTAATACCGGCCCTTGAGCTTCTATCACTGCAATCTGAGGGGGTGGGGTATTTTCTACTGTAAATACTGACTGAAACTCCTTGTTCAATTCTTTGCAGATCTCTTCGTCCGTCTCAGTGATGCTTCCATCTGCTCTCTTTAGCCTTAAAACCTGTTCTTTTACCTTCAGTTTTCCTCTGATAAAGCTGTGGAAAAGCTTGGGATTTTCTTTAGCCTTCCTGGTGATGTCCCTCTCATAATCTTTCTCTGCCTCTCTCCTTTTACTTAGGTAGTCATTTCTTGCTCTTTTGTAGGTTTGCCAGGCATTTATGTTTTTTCTCCTCCTATACCTTTTCCAGCATTTGTCTCTCCACTCCTTAGCTCTTTTACACCCATTATCGAACCATTTCTCTCTGGCATGAATTACACCTACTTTGGTGACAGGTATGCAGCAATCTACTATCTTCCCATATTTCTCACAAAAGATGTCATACATTTCTTGTACAGATTTGTTGTAAAATAAGGTTCTCCAGTCAATAACTGCAAAAAGCTCATTCATTTTGATGTAATCTCCTTTCTGATAGTTCCTCCTCATGTCCTCAGTGCCTCTACTCTCAGGAAGAATGTCTTCAATGATATACTCCATCAACAACACACAGTGGTCACTCTTTCCAATTGGTGGTTCATACTCAATATTTTCAATATCCAACACATTATCTGTGAACACCAGATCAAGTAGTGATGGCTCATCCCCACCCCTGGCTCTTGTTGGTTCCATTACATGTTGGTGTAGGAAATTCCCTTGTATGCAATCTAGGAATCTTGCCCCAAAGGAGTCCTCACCACTGTGTGGGTCAAGATTTATCCAATCTATCTCTTTATGATTAAAGTCTCCCATAATCAAAATCCTACATTTTTTCTCCCGCGCCATGTTAACAACTGAGTTTATGACTTCAATCGTACCTATATGACTTTCCTCATAAATTTCAAGCCTATTTTGGTTCCTTGGTGGGTTGTATACAACAGTTATTATAATGCTCTCTGACCCAGTATTTATGCGAGCAACAAGAAATTCCCTGAACTCACTTTCTATAGCCAAGTTTATCTCTTCAGCTTGAATCCTCTCACTTATGAGCAGTGCTATCCCTCCACCAGTCCTCTCAGATCTTTCGACCCTTAGTATTCTGAAGCCCTTAGGAAAAACTGTGACACTGTTTATGTCCTCACTCAACTTAGTCTCTGTAATTGCTACTATATCTGCCTTACTGTTGTGAATCCTATCTTTTAATTCTACTGCCTTACCAGCTAATCCATCAGCATTTGTGTATAACAATCTTAATGAGGCCCCATCCCCTGATCTTCTGTCATTATCTTCTTTATCTCCCCTTTGTCTGGAAGTATTCCGTAACGAAAATTTTTCTTCTCTTCCTCATTTCTTTCATCATTTAACCTTCTTGCCTCTTGCAACAAGTTTTTGATCTTTCCCATCTCTTCCTGTGTTCTGTATCGTCTAATGAACACTTCTTTGCATTCTTGAAGGTCTTTTAGACTTTTTTTTCTCAACAATATTTCCCTACATGTCTCCCCTCTCTCAAAGGTTACTTTTGTTGGTCTCGGCTTTCCTTCCCTCGAATATTTACCTAGTTGGTGTATGTTTACAATATCCTCAGGACCACATACTACTCCAAGCTTTCTTATCAGGTCTACAACCCTAGCTTTATTTTCTTCAAGTCTCCCCTGCCATGTTGGCTCCTGGGATTCACTTATGCCTGAGATTACCACTGTCTTCTCCTTATCAAGTGCCTGTCTGATGAGTGGGTTTGCCCTTTCCATCACAACGTCTTTCATTTTTTCGATTACTGTCTCTTTATAATCAACTGTTTGTATGTTTTCCAGTGCCACCACCTTTACAGCCTCTTTTACTGCCACATTCCCCTTTAGTGCATCAGCAAAGGACGTTTTCATGGCATCATTTTCCATATTCAGCTCCTGGAACTCTTTTCTGAACTG
>JAXCGZ010019655.1:30000-41240 GCA_037179515.1 Halocaridina rubra
TGACCATTAAGACCTTTCGTATATTTCAAATATACATCTTCAGGGACCTAAATATACAATATACTAATAATGAAATTTCACAAAAAAACATCAGGCCCCAAAAGATTACCCACAAATGATATAATAAGTACTCAAATCTATTCTAAAACAATTAAAATGCAAATAATTGCCTAAATTACAGAAATGTCATAACATATAAAACAAAAATCATAATCATTAGTGGGCCATTTACCAAATTTTTGTTTATGTAAAATGTGTTTAGAAATTAAAAGGGTCATTTGCTAATATAAATTTAGAAGGTTATTTATCACAATGATCAAATAAGTCTTAGAAATAAAAATTTTAATACATTACAAGCAAAAACAGCAAATGCAACAATAAAAAGGAAAATGGATGTGAAGCATTAAAATAAAATTATTGAGTTTAAAACTTTTAAAAAATTATGTACTTTATAAAACGCAACTATGTCAAAATAATAACGAAAGGTAATTATAATTATTTGTAATACATAGCAAAAGGGAGAGTATTCATATGCTTTTTTGTACATACAAATAATACAAGGCATAAAATAGATTGGGAAAATTCGAATGTCATATATGTATGTGTATATATATATATATATATATATATATATATATATATATATATATATATATATATATATATATATATATATATATATATATATATATATATATATATATATATATATATATATATATATATATATATATATATATATATATATATATGCTTCTTTTGAACATGTAATTAAGAGAAATGTAATGGAATTATCAAAAATAAAACAAGCAAAACGTTGAACATTAGTCCTGGATTATATAAGTTTTAATTCACAGAAAAAAAATTCTAAAATTTCCAAGAATTTTAAACAGATTAATTGTTTTAGAATAGATTTTAGTACATATTGTTTCATTTGAAATTATTTTTTGGGGGACTGATATTTTCTGTGAGACTTCATTATATAATGTATATTTAATTGGCCTGAAGATATATATTTGAAACAAACGAAAGCTTAGTCCTCAATTATATTCTTCATGTATGTATGCATGTTGAGTTTGTACGTATGTTTGTATGTATGTATGTATGTATGTATGTATGTCTGTATGTATGTATGTATGTATGTATGTATGTATGTATGTATGTATGTATGTATGTATGTATGTATGTATGTATGTGATGTATGTATGTGTGACATTATATTTGTTTTAAACACTGTGATAATTAATCAGGTTGACCAAACTTTAAGTGCTTTACAAATTTACCAATTATCCTACTCGTGTTCTCGATTGACACGAAAGTGCAGCCAAACCTATATCTTACTTCTAATCCTCCAAACTACTTTTATTCTGTGCTTTCCCCTCTAGGTAAATCTGACCACTCTGTGATCTCAATCTCTTTCATTTTTGCTCTCCCTTTATCATTCCTCCTACTCAACGCGTCCTTTGGCCTTTTGAGAGTACTCAACGTGAAGATTTGCATAACTTCCTCTATGACTTCCAGAGGGATGACTGCTGCTTTCAGTCCCGCAGCCCTGATCAAGTAGCCCAAAAAGTTGCTGAGAACATAACCTCGGGATGGAGGTGTACATCCCCTTCTCTATGAAATATTTTTCTCCCTCTAATCCTTGGTTTGACCGTGCATGCTCCATGGCTATTCAGGGCAGGGATCAGGCACACCAGCCGTCCCAAGCCTCTCCTTCTAATTTAACTCACTATGCTTTTATTGTGGCTAGGAATTGCTGTACTGCTCAGATTCGAAGGTCTAAGACTTCCTTTATAAGAAGGAAATTTGATGAACATGACTCCTCTCCCACTGACAAATGTTTCTGTCCTTAGCCAAAAACCTCCAAATACTTCTGCAACTCAACCATTCCCCCTCCCATTCGTTCTGATGGTTCTATATCTTGCTCTGGCACTCTCTTTGGCTCTCATTTTTCTACCAAGTTTTCAGTAAATGATTCCAGTGCATCCGTCCCTCAATCTTTACCCCTCTCTAACCCTATGCCCTCTCTTATCCTTTCTTCATGCAAAGTTCATAAGGTTCTTTGCTCTCTAAAGATGGACAAGACATCTGATCCCGATGGTATCTCTGCAAGGTTCCAAAAGGAGTTTGCAGATGATCTGGCTCCTGTGCTTTGCTGTCTTTTTTTGCCTCATTCTGACAACCAGTATCTATCCTTCATCTTGAAAGCATGCTCTAGTGCAACCTGTTCCTTAGAAGGGTGACCGCTCTATTCATTCAAACTACCAACCTATTGCCCTAGCTTCTTCTATCGCTAAAATTTTCAAAGCTTTGCTCATTGCTCACTTCTAGAAATATCTTGAATCTAACTCACTTATCTCCGATCACCAGTTCGGCTTCCGGAAGGCAAGATCCACTCGTGACTTCCTGTCTTATCTTACTCAAGTATGGTCATCTTCTCTAAGGAACTATGGGGAATCCTTTGTCGTCGCCCTTGATATCTTTAAGGCTTTTGACAGAGTCTGGCATGATGCTCTGAGGGCCAAACTCCCTGCCTATGGCTTTACCCCTTCTCTCTGTTCTCAGACTTCCAGTTTTCCTTCTGACCGTTATATATCTGTGGTTGTTTACAGTGCAACATCTAGCCCATTCCCTGTTGCCAGTGATGTTCTGCTAGGCTCTATTCTTTCAGCTACTATGTTCTTTCTTTTCATCAATTATCTTTTTTAGTCCCCATCTTTTCTTCTTCACGCCTTTGCCGACGATTCTACCCTTCATTTTTCCTCTGCCTTATCTTCACAACCTTCATCTGCTACTCGTAATCAATCTCGCATCACTCTTTCTTCTATTCTCATCTCTGATTTGCAGAGGGTATCTGAGTAGGGCACCCAATATCTAGTTAAATTAAATGCCTCCACAACATAGTTTCTGGCTATATCTTTATCTTCTTCTCCTCCTGATAGTTCTATTGTCTTTGAAACAAACGAAATTTACCTTACTAATTCTATCAACATAATAGGAATCCATATAGCTTCCAACTTGTCTTGTAGGGATTACGTAATCCAAATTTCTTAATTTGCATCCAAATAATTGCGGGTTATGTTTCTTTTTCATCATTACTTTAACTCTTTACAGAGTCTTATCTGTCCCAGCTTAGAATGCTGCTCTCATATCAGGGGTGCTTCTTCTTATATATACATCCTTGATTGGATTATATCTAAGGCAGTCAGACTTATTAATGACCCTTCTCTTACTTCTAATCTGGATATTCTTTCTCTCCGCCGTAAGGTGTCAGCCATTTCTCTTTCCTATTGATACTACTTCCATCGCTGCTCTGATGAGTTGGCGAGTTGTATCCCTCCCCACTGTAGAAGCTGTGTAGGACTAGCCAAGCGGCCTCGTCTCACAGGTACTGTGTGAAGATTTGTAGCTAACGGCTTGGTCAGTGCAGCGACTGCTTCTTCCCTTCTACCTGCAGACTCTGGAACTCCCTTCCTCCTTCTGCCTTAGCTAATTCTTATAACCAATCTTCCTTCAAAAAGCGGATCTATCGTCATCTCAGAGCCTAATCCTGCCATATTTCTGGGTCCACACTTCTTCGACTACTCTCTCAGCCTGTCCTTTTCCTATTTTGTATCATTGCCTCATCTCTGCCTTGTCTGTAACGTTTTTCTTTTCCTCTGTCTTAAAGTTTTCTTCGTGCCAGGGTCTTTACTGATGAGGGCAGTTTTCTTGCCTGTCCTGGAGTCACACTCATAAAAAAAAAATTGCTTTCAAGAACTACATCTGTAAAATACTATGTACATTATTATGTCTTACTGTGCTATATGTAAGATATATCCATAAGAAAACTGATGGCAGCAGTGGGATGCAACTTGTAAACTTGGACTTTAAAACTAAACTGCAAAACCAGCTTTAACTATATCTGCATTATCATACTGTGTAATAAGTTTGAAAAACATAACCTTTATATATTAAGTAAACACTATGTTACAAATATAGATGACAAGGGTGTTGCAGTATATCTGTGGTAAAGTGCAATGGTTGAGATGTGATGAGTCTACCACCTTAGCTTTGCTCCCACTCTTGGGCATTGAGGAGGGCATCCAGCCTTAATCCCTCAGCTCCATCCCCTTTGTGTTCATCCCTATAAATGGGACCAATATTGAAACAAAACTGAAAGCTAAAAATGTAAAGGACAAATATCTTTCGTACCCATAATGGCGTTAGAAATGGGATGCACTGTGCTCAGAGCAGTCCATTAAGTTTTACATGTGTATTTTACACCGTCACTATGATTTTATATAAAATTAATAATTTTAATATTGCTACGAGTATTGCAACTGTTAGCCACTCTAGTTTCGTTTTATATGGTGCTTGTGGAAGGCTACTTCATGTAAATGGATTTTAATATGATAACAACTATCATTTTGTTAGCTGCTGTAGCAAAAGTTGAGGTATACATGTATATTGTGCTTGTGGTAAGATTTTCATGAAAATGCGTATTATAGAAACTTCTGTGGTATGCGTACTCAATTCAATATAGTAACGACCATTGCACCTGTTAAACAATGTAGCAGAACTCGTGTTACATATGCTGCTTGTGGTTAGCTACGTCATATGAAATTATAAAAATAAGGATATGTATCTATTTCTATGCCCTCATTCTATGTTAAAACCCAGATAACACATGTATATCATTGTAATTTCAAAGGCATTTGTTTTTTGGTATGACAGAAGCAGAGGCGGTTACTGAGAAATATCACGGCTGTATCAGAGAGAATCCACGACTCTGTACTTTAATTCTATGATAAAATCTCTTAATAATACATAATAAATGACTGTTAACAGCTGACAGGTAGCCGCGGTCTTTGACACCAATCTTCTCTGGTGGCTTGACTGCAATACACAGTGCATGTAGCAAGCTATCAAGTCTATTTCAGAAAAACAGAGAAGAGTTTCCCTTTATGCATGTTAAATCTACAAACCAAATAGGGAAATGTATTCCAACATATTAATATTAACATGATAATAGTATTCATCCAGTGGTGGGATGTAGAGCATTTGCATCAGACTATCAAATTAACATTGGTAATCATAGAGAAGTATAGTTACTTCAGGGTATCAAATCTAATCCTTAAGTTAAAAAATCTACCTCAAATAACAGAAGAAATTGTTATTAAGAAAAAAAATCATATCTAATCACAAAAGAAGCAATGGCAGTATATACAGTATCCATATTGAATCATTAAGGCCATACCAGAAATGGTAAAGAAGCTTATGTCTGCCTTCATATAAAATATTCACACTAAAATAGAGATTACATTCTAAGTAAAATAAATACATATTAAAACGTAATTGCTTTTAGTTATATTGGTGGCAGCAATTGTAGACAAAGCTCGTGTGACGAGTTTTTAACTCTATATTGCGAAAGGTCAAGTACGTTCATTTCTGCATATTAAGTATATATTACAAAACTGAAAATCATTTCCCAACCACATAAAATAAATTCATATTAAAATTGTACTTGTTTCCCTCCATACCGGTGTCAGCGGTGGGATCCACATCACGTGTAGCGAGCTATCGCTCCTCAGCCAAAAAACACAAAGCAGCGTCTCCATTCCTGCGCTTTAAATCTACATACTAAATATGAAAATCCTACCCTCAACAATATAAAATAACACGAAAAGAAAATCATTCCATTTCATACAGATATTCCATAACCGTCTGCGTCTGGCTGGAGTGGCGGGAGAGGTGGTATTGTAGTAGGCTATCAAGTCTAAATTGAAAAATATAAAAAAGTAAATCGTATTATGCATTCGGCCATTTCCCCCTCAAACAGCTGAGTGTCACTGGGGAAGGGATTGGTGGTCTCTTCCAGTGAGTCGTCTTCGCGACTCTGGATCCTGGAAAGATATTTCGGATGCCATTTCCAAAACTTGTTCATATTACAACTCTGACGTTATTACTATTCGTTATATCCTCATCATTTATTACTCTCTTTCCCTTTCTTTCAACCAATATTCCTGCCTCCTATCTTTATTTCTTCTGTTTCTCTCAAAACATCCACCCTCACCCACTCCATCCTTACCAGGCATGCTAGCCCCTTCCCATCTCATTTTTCCCTAAAACAAAAAGGAGGGTAAGGGTTAGGGTCATAGAAATGGGGGAAGGAGGAATAGGGGATAGGGGGGAATGGGGTAGGGGAGTCACTGTTAGTAGAGTTCCAGTAATGCTTTGTAAACTGGTGAAGTCAAATTCCGATTTTTGGCATATTTGACTTGCCCCCCTGTTTTCGACCCGCTGGGCCATAACAGTGGGAGGGTGGTGCACTGGGAAGATAGTGAGGGGATAGAGGGGTAATAGAGAGCTATAGGTGAAGGGAGTCAGACAAGGTTTCAGGGAGAGGGAGGGAGGGAAGGAGGGGGAAAGGGAGGGAAATATCAGCCATGTTTGCCTTTCCTATTTGAATACTTATAGCGACTGGATTATATGAATTTATTCCACCAAACCTTTTCCCCTTCTCCAAAATTCAATATATGGAGCTTATTGTTTCCTTTGCATGTAAAACAGGGGTTTTTATACCTTTTGCGTTTTACCACAGTGGGGTTTTATATTTTCTTATTTAACCACAATGATTTTTATACTTTTGTATACTTTATTTTGCCAAAGGTTTCTTTAACTCTCCTTTAAATATTATTACTTTTCTTTTTAAATTTCTTTGTTTGAACATAGTGTTTTTTTACACCTTTATGTGTTTTACCACTGTGGTGTTTTATATTTTGTTTATTTTGCCACACTGGTTTTTATACTTTTGACATGATATTTTTCCAAATTGACATCTTTAAAATTTCCTTATAAACGTTTCGTATTTTACCACTGTGGTGTTTTATATTTTGCCTATTTTGCCACACTGGTTTTTATACTTTTGACATGATATTTTTCCAAATTGCCATCATTAATTTTCCTTATAAACGTTTCGTATTTTACCACTGTGGTGTTTTATATTTTGCCTATTTTGCCACACTGGTTTTTATACTTTTGACATGATATTTTTCCAAATTGCCATCTTTAATTTTCCTTATAAACGTTTCGTGTTTTACCACTGTGGTGTTTTATATTTTGCTTATAATATCTAAAGCGGTTTTTATACTTTTTAAGACTTCATTTTGCCTAAATGGTCTTTAACTTTACCTTAAGTCTCTTTTTTAATTTTTAATTTTAATTTTAATTTTAATTTTATTTTGCTTTATCACAGTATTTTTTATACATTGTTTTTTTTTTATGATTATGACACCAGGACGGTCGAAAAAAAAATAAATCTACCCTCATCAGGTCTGGGTACGAAGAAAATATAGAGAACCAGAGATCGGGAGTGTATTGTGACTTGTCAGATGTGAAGGGGTAATAAGACATGTGCAATGTACTCTATGATGGACAGGTGCTGGTTTCGGGTCTCATTGGAGAATATCCTAGCCCTACTACCTTGTGGGTGACCCAAGCAGGGAGGAAGAGGGGGAATGTGTCAACCTTATCCCCAAAGAGCTAAGAGGAGTAGCTTAGGTATGTGTGGGTCGTGATGAATGTGCGTTTTTTGGCTCGGCCATCCCCCTTACAGGGGGGAATGGGATCATATGTATGTATGTATGCATGCATGTATATATGTACGTACTGTATATCAACAAAAATGGTTTCCTTAATTTTCCGTTGACTATAATTACTTTTTTAATCTCTATGTTTTACTAATTGGTATCTTTTATTCCTAATGCTTTTTACCACAGTTGGATTTTATATTTTGCCTCAGTGGTTTTTATACTTTTTTCCAAAATGGTTTCATTAACTTTCCTATACCATAGTATTTTTTCTCAAGTGTTTCTTTGATATATTCAAGTTTTATTATATTGTTATTATATTTTAGTTATTTTGCCACACTGATTATCATATTATTATTTCACCAAAGTTGATTTTACCTACTTCCTGTATCATATTTTACCAAAGTGTTCTTTCATATTCCTTATATTTTACCACAGTAGTTTTAATATTTTCTTAGTTTAACAAAGAGGTTTTATATTTGATTTAAAAAAAAAGCAATTATGTATTTTACCAGAGTACAATTTACCATTTACCAAAGTGTAATACTATATTTTACCAATGTACATTGTCGTAGTTTCTGCTTTACCGAATCTATATTTTCACAGGTAATATATATTTACATATTTGTGTTTTATCAGTGGTTGCAAGTCTTTTCTAATTTTGCCTACTTCACCAAAACCCCTTCTTTAACTTTTTTGCTTTACCAGAGGAGAAAAGATATACTTTTATGCTTTACCAGTGAATTTTTAATGCTTATTTTACCGTTCATTTTATCTGTGTACATTTTTTAACTTTACACTTTATCACAGTAGTAATATTATGCTTTTACAATTTACCACAGTTTTTTTTATCTGTGTATTTTTACTTGCATATTTTACCAATATGCTTTGCATATTTGTAAAATATATAATATAATAGTATCAATATTATTATTACGATAAGCTTATTATTATTATTATTATTATTATTATTATTATTATTATTATTATTATTATTATTATTATTATTATTATTATTATTATTATTATTATTATTATTATTATTATTATTATTATTATTATTATTATTATTATTATTATTATTATTATCATTATTATTATTATTATCATTATTATTATTATTATTATTATTATTATTATCATTATTATTATTATTATTATTATTATTATTATTATTATTATTATTATTATTATTATTATTATTATTATTATTATTATTATTATTTTTATTATAATTATTATTATTATTACTATTATCATTATTATTATTATTAGTATTAGTATTATTATTATTATTATTATTATTATTATTATTATTATTATTATTATTATTATTATTATTTTTATTATTATTATTATCACTATTATTATTATTATTATTATTATTATTATTATTATTATTATTATTATTATTATCATTATTATTATTATTATTATTATTATTATTATCATTATTATTATTATTATTATTATTATTATTATTATTATTATTATTATTACTATTATTATTATTATCATTATTATTGTTATTATTATTGTTATTATTAACAGAAAGCAATAACTTCAAAAATAATGAAATAAGTAAACACACACACACACACACACGCACACACACACACACTGAGGACATGAGGAGGAACTATCCGAAAGGAGATTACATCAAAATGAATGAGCTTTTTGCAGTTATTGACTGGAGAACCTTATTTTACAACAAATCTGTACAAGAAATGTATGACATCTTTTGTGAGAAATATGGGAAGATAGTAGATTGCTGCATACCTGTCACCAAAGTAGGTGTAATTCATGCCAGAGAGAAATGGTTCGATAATGGGTGTAAAAGAGCTAAGGAGTGGAGAGACAAATGCTGGAAAAGGTATAGGAGGAGAAAAAACATAAATGCCTGGCAAACCTACAAAAGAGCAAGAAATGACTACCTAAGTAAAAGGAGAGAGGCAGAGAGAGATTATGAGAGGGACATCACCAGGAAGGCTAAGGAAAATCCCAAGCTTTTCCACAGCTTTATCAGAGGAAAACTGAAGGTAAAAGAACAGGTTTTAAGGCTAAAGAGAGCGGATGGAAGCATCACTGAGACGGATGAAGAGATCTGCAAAGAATTGAACAAGGAGTTTCAGTCAGTATTTACAGTAGAAAATACCCCACCCCCTCAGATTGCAGTGATAGAAGCTCAAGGGCCGGTATTAGAGAACATCAACCTTACAGCCACAGAGGTATGCAAAGCGCTGATGGATTTAGATGTTCATAAAGCTACAGGTCCCGATGACATATCCCCTCATGTGCTTAAGAAATGAGCAAACACAATATCAGTGGCACTAAGTATCATATTTAAGGAGTCACTGGAGTCGGGGGAGATTCCAAGATGCTGGAAACAAGCAAATGTGATACCTATCTTCAAAAAGGGAAGGAGGGATACGGCTCTGAACTATAGACCTGTTTCCTTGACCAGCATAGTTTGCAAAGTTATGGAGAAACTACTAAGGAAACATATCTCTCTTCACTTGGAATCCTTCAACTTTTTGTCAGTGAGGCAACATGGCTTCAGAGAAGGTAGATCAACAGTAACAAACTTATTAGAATTTTATGATGAGGTAAGCCAAATCTTACAGGAAAGAGAGGGCTGGGCAGATTGCATATTCCTAGACTTCCAGAAAGCGTTTGACACTGCTCCACATGGGAGACTTATTAGGAAGCTGCAATCAATGGCTAGAATAGGTGGAAATGTTTTGGAATGGATAAAAACTTACTTAGAAGGAAGGGAACAGAGGGTTAGAGTAAGACACTCAGTGTCTGAATGGAGAAGAGTTAGTAGTGGAGTTCCACAGGGTTCAGTTTTAGGGCCACTTTTGTTCCTTGTATATGTAAATGACCTACCAGAGTCTGTAAATTCATTCATGAATATGTTTGCAGATGATGCAAAGATCGTGAAGAAAGTAAAAAACGAGAACAATGGTAGAGAACTTCAGGAGGATCTAAATAATCTGCATGAGTGGTCAGAAAAGTGGTTAATGAAATTCAGTACTTCAAATGTTAAGGTAATGAGAATGGGTACAAGTGCAAGAAGGCCCAAGCTTGACTACTCGGTGGCTGGAGTACAACTTCAAGAGACAGAAAATGAGAGAGATCTAGGAGTAAACATACTGGCAGATTTGTCTCCAGAAATACATATAAAGGGCATAGTAAGGGCAGCATATGCATTCTTATCAAATGTAAGGGTAGCCTTCAGGCACATGGACAAGGAAATGCTCAGAAATATTTATGTAACCTATGTGAGGCCAAAACTGGAATATGCAGCCCTCTTTTGGAATCCGCACTTGAAAAAGCACATAGCTAAGCTTGAAAAAGTTCAAAGACATGCCACGAAACTGGTGCCAGAAATACGCAATCTCAGTTATGATGAGAGGCTGAGGGAATTAGACTTACCATCACTCGAAGCTAGAAGAGTGAGGGGGGATATGGTGACAGTCTTTAAATTCCTTCATGGTTATGATAGAGTGGATAGGGATCGATATTTTGATATGGCTGGCTCTAGAACTAGAGGTCATAGTTTGAAGCTTCGTAAGAAAACTTCTTCGCAGGATGTAAGGAAATACTTTTTCAGTGTAAGAGTAGTTGATAATTGGAATTCGCTAAGCGAGGAGGTAGTTAATG
>JAXCGZ010019656.1:0-41185 GCA_037179515.1 Halocaridina rubra
GAGTGCCTCGTAGCATCTCACGACGGCAACTAACTATTTGTAAGAAAGTCCCACAAACTCCTCTAGTTTGTCGGGGTCCTTGGTACTAGGACTAAGTTGACTTATGACTTGCTTACAACAGTTCTTTGTTCAACGAGGCGATGCAATAAGCGTTATCAAGGAGGTGAAGGGTTAATGGCTAAAATCCATTAGTGACCTACATTCCTTTCTCCAAGTCTTCTACAGCCAGCCTCCATAATAAACTACACATTATACATACGAATATACGTGTATACATGATAGAAATTAATAGGTATACATACTAAGTGTAAAAGTATATATTCATGCACTTACGTTACAATAAACGAAACTATATGCAAAATAACACTTACATAATGTACGTAGAAATAAACTGTCTTGAAATATATTCAAGACACTCATTATCCTTTATTTACTTAATTTTTTTTTACGTTTGCTTATTGTTCGCAGGATGTCCGAAATGCGGTCCAGCTCACATCAACCCATAGCAAAAGCATCGAAAAAACTATAGCCACCTTTCAACATGAACAAATGGAGAGACGCAGTAACAGTGCAAACAGGTACTAGTAGTAGTAGTAGTAGTAGTAATTATTATTATTATTATTATTACTAACTCTTTTTGTTTTCAATAGGCCTAATAGCAGAATAGCACGTCGCACTACCAGCTGTTAGCCTGCACTAATTTACTGTCAAACTGGCAGAGGATAAATACAATAAGAAGTAATCTTATAGCAATAAAACCATTACCTTAACACAAATCTAAAGAGACAGTAAAAACATACCAATAAATAAAAATAATTATATGAAACGCAAATAAAATGAAACAAAAGTCTCCCCATATAATCCAATTATTTTTCTATCAAACATTCTATCTCGTCTCCGAAGACCGCGGCAGCATAGTGGTCTTAATACTCGACTTGGGAGGTTACAGACCTACGATCGAGCCCACTGAGGGGCGTTAGGAAAAGCATCCAGCCTCAATTCCCCAGCTCCAATCTGTGTCCACCCCATAATGTGAACTACTCTATACACAAAAGCAATAATTCCCTTATAAGGGAGGTGGCTTAGTCAACGCAAAAGCCTTGACTCATTGTGGGTGGAATATAGAGGCGGGGATTCCCAGTCCCCTCGCACCGCTCCATATAGATGAGTTTTACATGCAAGAGAACACGGAGGAGGTATTCTGGCCCCTTGCCCCCATCAATATTGACGAAATAAAAACTAGAATACAATCTATTTCGCCTGGACAGATTGCAAGAATACCGACACGAAGTGATGAAAATGAACCAGAGCAAAGAACAGTTGGAGAGGTTGTGTTACTCACTGCGAGACGAGATGCGAGAGCTCGCAGCTAAAGTAGATAACTGCAACCAGGAACTGGGAACCATGGAATCCAATATTAAATTGCAGGCTAGGCTGATGGAGGATCTGAATAACAGGAGAAATCGGGTGAGTGTTTCAGGAATTGGGAACCATGGAATTCAATGTCATATAGCAGGCTAGGCTGATGGAGGATCTGAATAACAGTAGAAATCGGGTAAGTGTTTCAGGAATTGGGAACCATGGAATCCAATATTAAATTGCAGGCTAGGCTGATGGAGGATCTGAATAACAGGAGAAATCGGGTGAGTGTTTCAGGAATTGGGAACCATGGAATTCAATGTCATATAGCAGGCTAGGCTGATGGAGGATCTGAATAACAGTAGAATTCGGGTGAGTGTTTCAGGACTTGGGAACCATGGAATCCAATGTCAAATTGCAGGCTAGGCTGATGGAGGCTCTGAATAACAGGAGAAATTGGGTGAGTGTTTCAGGAATTGGGAACTATGGAATCCAATGTTAAAATTGCAGGCTAGGCTGATGGAAGATCTGAATAGCAGGAGAAATCGGGTGAGTGTTTCAGGAACTGGGAACCATGGAATCCAATGTCAAATTGCAGGCTAGGCTGATGGAGGATCTGAATAACAGGAGAAATCGGGTGAGTGTTTCAGGAATTGAGAACCATGGAATCCAATGTTATATAGCAGGCTAGGCTGATGGAGGATCTGAATAACAGTAGAAATCGGGTGAGTGTTTCAGGACTTGGGAACCATGGAATCCAATGTCAAATTGCAGGCTAGGCTGATGGAGGATCTGAATAACAGGAGAAATCGGGTGAGTGTTTCAGGAATTGGGAACCATGGAATTCAATGTCATATAGCAGGCTAGGCTGATGGAGGATCTGAATAACGGGAGAAATCGGGTGAGTGTTTCAGGAATTGGCAACCATGGAATCCAATGTCAAATTGCAGGCTAGGCTGATGGAGGATTTGAATAACAGGAGAAATTGGATGAGTGTTTCAGGAATTGGGAACTATGGAATCCAATGTTAAAATTGCAGGCTAGGCTGATGGAAGATCTGAATAGCAGGAGAAATCGGGTGAATGTTTCAGGAACTGGGAACCATGGAATCCAAAGTCAAATTGCAGGCTAGGCTGATGGAGGATCTGAATAACAGGAGAAATCGGGAGAGTGTTTCAGTCCAGGCTGATGGAGGCTCTAAATAACAGGAGAAATCGGGTGAGTGTTTCAGTCCAGGCTGATGGAGGATTTGAATAACAGGAGAAATCGGGTGAGTGTTTCAGTGGGTAAACTTCGCTAGACATTTCAACAGAAGAAGAGAAATATGGTAAATAGTCCAAGGGGAAAAATCCGTTGCAGATTTCAAATGATGCAAAGGAATCTGGTGAGTATTTCAAAGGAAAAATCCGCTTATTTTAAAAGATGAAGATAAATCTGGTGAGTATTCCAAATGGAAAAATCCGTTGAATATTTCTATAGACAAAGAAAAAATATGGTAAGTATATCCATGTCAAAAATCCGCTGAAAATTTAAAATGACGAAGAGAAATCTGGTGAGTATTCCATTGGGATTAATCTGCTGGACATTAAAAAAAAAAAAAGAGAAATCTGGTGAGTATTCCAAAAAGGAAATATCCGCTGAACATTTTAAAAGATGAAGAAAAATCTGGTGAGTATTCCAATGAGAAAAATCTACAGAAATATTCAAAAAAAGAGGAGAGAAATTGAAAGTACTGCAATGTGAATAATCCGCTGAAATGAGGAGGAGATATCTGACGACTATACCATAAGGAAAAATCTGGTGGCTATATCAGTAGTATAAATCCGTTAAGTATATCCGGAAGACATATGGAGAAATATGGCGACTTTATCATCAGGAGAAATCTGGTTACTATATCAATAGTCGAAATCTGTTGACCAGATCTGTAAAAAATAAATCTGACAATAATATCATCAAGAAAAGCTCGGTGATTTTCAGTGGTAGAAATCTGCTAAGCATCAGAGCAGAAAGGGGAAATCTGGTGAGTATATAATCAGGAGATTTTTGATAGGTATGCCATGATATATCTCAAAAGGATATCAGCAAGAGAAATCTGATAGGTATTTCAAGAGAAAACTGGTATAATCTGAAGATCCTATAACGAACAGGAAAAAAAATCTGTACATAGACTCTAGTGACTATTTTCAAGAGAAATCGGGTGAATATATCAGTAGAAAATATAAGAAATCTGTTGAGCATTTTAATAGAAAACAAGCGATTCCTTCGGGAGAAATCTGGTATTTTAGTAAAATCTAACATTTAAGGAGAAATCTGGCCATTAATTCAAGGTAATCAAAACAGCTGTAGGTAAAAATATCAAATTATTACAATTATAATTTTAAAGTTCAAATAACTTTACACACACACACACACACACACACACACACACACACACACACACACACACACACACACACACACACACACACACACACACACACACACACACACACACACACACACACACACACACACACACACACACACACATATATATATATATATATATATACACATTACTTATTCCCACAAACAGTTCCGAACTAGTTACAATTTAAATGTAATTTTTAATTTCATAATATATAAATATGCATTACAGACTCCCAAATCATCTCCAAAGCTTGACAACAACGCGGCTATGAGTGAGACGGTTCGTATGGCTCTGGAGGGAAAGTGAGTAATTATCCCTTCACATCTGACAAGTCACACTACTCCCCATCTCCTTTTCTCTCTCATTATATTTCTGCCTTGTCTTTAAGCTCGATGAGGATAAGTTTCTTAACACGCCCCTGTGTTACACTCATTAATAAAATGTTTATTGTATTAGCCTATATACTTAGTATATGATATATTAATGCATAAATTGAAACACTGAATGAATATAATAATAAAACTAATAATAATAATAATAATATTAATAACGACAATAATCCCCATCTTCCTATCTATATACAAGAGTCATATAATATAATAATAATAATAATAATAATAATTAATTCCAGGATGATTCATATGAACACGCTGATTCAGGACTTGTCCCAACGCATGAACCAAGAGGCCAAAAAGAGGGAAAAAGTGGAGACGGATGTAAATATTAGGTAAAGACTAAAAACTGGATAGATACATAGATATAAACAAATAGATAGATAGACAGGCAGACAGACAGAGAGACCCACTGAGAAAGTTGTTGCTATATATGTTCTTAAATATATTGATTATATCCACCGCATTTGAGAGCCTCCTGACTAGTACAGTGATAACGCGCTGGCCTCGCATGCGAGGGTGAGAGATCGGTTCCCTTCCAAGACTGAGAGTTTAAGCTGTTTACTGAGGAGGTTACTGCTGTGGCTGGTCATTACAGAGGGGGGTTGGGGCCTGTGCCTGCTGGCGACCACCCTATGGGTCCTCCATGACCCATTCCACCCATCCGTGGGTGGAAAATCTAAAAAAAAAAAAAAAAAAACACCGTGGCCGAGTGGTAACGCTCGCGACTTTGATTCGTCAGGTGGTTGGTTCGAAACCAGCCAGGGTCTAGGGTTAGAAAGGTCATTCACTCAGTATAAAGGTCACACTTGCCAAATCAAAGTCCTTTGCATGAAGGCACCGTCATAGCCCTTAACAACAAAGGTCTGGGGTTTGAAAGGGCATTCACTCAGAGTAACGGTCACAACTGGCAAAACCAAAAGTCCTTGTTAAGAAGGCACTGTCCTAGCCCTTACCATAAATGGGAGTTCGTGACGTAAAATCCATCACATCACGTAAAGAGACAGCCAGACCCACGGAGAAAGTTGATATTATATCTATTCTTCTATGTGTTAGTTAGTCACCGTGGCTCAAGCGGTAGCGTTCGCGACTCTGAGGCGTCAGGTCGAGGGTTCGCGCCCCGTCACGGTCTGAGGTTAGCAAGGGCATGCACTCAGGGTAACGATTACAAATGCCAAAACAAGTCCTTCGCAAGAAGGCAACTGTCCTAGCCCTTGATAGAAATGGGAGTCCGTGACGTAAAACCGGAACAACTTCTATGTATTAATAATTTCTTCCCTTTCCATGTCTAGATATCCGTTACACATGTCTTATTATCCTTTAACATCTGACAAGTCACAATACTCCCCATCTCTGTTTCTCTCTATGTTTTCTTCGTGCCCAGACTTGATTGCTGTGGCTGGGCACCTCAGTGGGGGGTTGGGGCCTGTGCCGGCTGGCGACCGCCCTATGGGTCCTCCGTGACCCGCTCCACCCATCCGTGGGTGAAGAATCTAAAACAACAAAACCAGACCTGATGAGGGCAGATTTATTTCTGTGGCCCAAACCTGGTGTCACAAGCATAAAAGACAAAAAATGTCTATCGTTTTCACAGGCTAAACGAGTTATTGGAGGAATATGGCAGCAGTAAACTGGAGAAGGACCAAGAGTTGCGGGAATTCGACGAGAAAATGAAAGAAATTCAGGCGGGATTTAGCACCAGCGAGAAACAGAGAATCCACATGGAGATTTCCTCCGTGGCGACGGACCTCTCGAAAAAAATCGACGAAAAGTGAGTATGCGTTTTTTTTTTTTTTTTGGGGGGGGATTTGTTCTTTTGTGATGTATATATCGCAGTGAAGGAAACAATATACTTAATACTTAGAAATGTGCTTCTTCAACCAATCATATTTAGTGTTATTTTGTATCCTAAAGAAGACTAAGAGTAATATATATATATATATATATATATATATATATATATATATATATATATATATATATATATATATGAAAACATGAATGCGATCATTCCTAGTATAGCAGATACAAGCTGTGAGGTTTGTTTCCCTTTAACCTTCTGTGGTGTAGTTAGTAGCACCTTGGCTTAGTATTAATAAGTCCCAGGTTCAAGTTCCGGTCGGGGTAAAAATTATATATATATATATATATATATATATATATATATATATATAATATATATATATATATAAATATACCTAAGATTATATACCCAACATAGCTTTAATAATAAAAAGTTACTTTGTAAACTTAGAAGAAGAAGAAGAAGAAGACTATATCTGTGAACAAGTCTACAGTAATATTTTACATAACTATTTTACTATTTTACTCGATGTTAAAAGTACATACAAGTTACCTTCCTTGTATATTTATTTTTATTTATCCATGTATTGATTTAGTTATTATTATTATTATTATTATTATTATTATTATTTTTATAATAATTATTATTATTATTATTATTAATTATATAATCATTATTATTATTATTTTTATCATTATCATATATTATTATTATTATTATTATTATTATTATTATTCTTATTATTATTATTATTATTATTATTATTATTATTCTCATTATTATTATTATTATTTTTATTATTATTATTATTGCTATCATTATTATTATTATAATCATTACTATTATTATTTTTATCATTATCATTATTATTATACTCATTATCATTATTATCATTACCATTATTATTCTCATTATTATTATTATCATCATTATTATTATAATTAACAGGGAGGCTAAACTCCGTATTGACACCGTAAATAAATTAGACGTGATCGAGAAACAGCTGGTCGAGGAGAACAAGAGGCGAGCAGCCAAGGAGAAGGAAATGCAACAGTTATTCGACAACCAAATGCAAGCCTCCAAGAACTATGGCGACGAAGGCTCTGATGCTCTCAAGAAGAACGTAGACGTAAGAGAATAGGTCATCAATAATAATAATAATAATAATAATAATAATAATAATAATAATAATGATAACCATTATTGTTATCTATATTATTATTATTATTATGAGTAGTCGCCGTGGCTCAAGCGGTAGCGTTCGCGACTCTGTGGCGTCAGGTCATGGTCATAGGGTTCGCGCCCCGTCACGGTCTGAGGTTAGCAAGGGCATGCACTCAGGGTAACGATTACACCTGCCAAAACAAGTCCTTCGCAAGAAGGCAACCGTCCTAACCCTTAGTAGAAAAGGGAGTCCTTGACGTAAAACCAGAACATTATTATTATTATTATTATCATTATTATTATTTTTATTATTTTTTTTCTATTTCATCATTACTTGATATTAATATGCAAATGCAAGTCCATAGCTGAATACAGTTTTAAAAACAAAATAACTGTCAAATATACATTTAACTAGTTCAAACTAAGCAAGATTCAAATAAATTACAAACGCCATATTTTTGTATAATTAGGCAATTAACTCGATTTAAAGCATATTGTGGATTGCTTTTGGAATAATAATAATAATAATAATAATAATAATAATAATAATAATAATAATAATAATAAATAAAAAAAATAATAATAATAAGAAGAAGAAGACGAAGAAGACTATCTAGTATTATTACTATAAAAGTCCTGCCAGGTTTTACTCATTATATATATATATATATATATATATATATATATATATATATATATATATATATATATATATATATATATATATATATATATATATATATATATATATACCTGGAAAAACACTTGAAACAATATATGTATTAACTGTTACGTATACCACCACTACATTTCACATGAAAAAAATAGATATTAGGGGAGAGAGAGAGAGAGAGAGAGAGAGAGAGAGAGAGAGAGAGAGAGAGAGAGAGAGAGAGAGAGAGAGAGAGAGAGAGAGAGAGATAAATAAAAATTTCTCCTCTTAATAATTTCCATTCGTTACAGGAGAACTTGAACAAAATGAGAGGTCAGGTCAGTGAACTCAAGAAAGAGGTCAACAGTATGGGTGGTCAATTTCGTGAACACAAACTGACGACCGAGAAAGTCCTCACAGAAGAAATCAAACAAAGACAGAGGGAAGTCAAAGTAAGTTCGCATAGATTGGTCCATGGCATCAGCCGCCCGTTGAAGTACTGCAATTGAAGGTCTCTTAGACTTAAATAGGACTGTTCTGGACAGCTCCTTCAGTTATGGGTCTTTTCCTATGCCTACATCTACACAGAATATTCATGGATATTCGTTACACATCTCTTAATATCCTTACACATCTAACAAGTCACAACACTCCCCATTACTCAACTAAGTACCAGTCCTAAGCACGAATCAGTGGAGAGGACAGGTGCCAGAAAAGGCAATCTGGCTCTGATGCTGAGGCAAATTCGCACTGGTCTCCAGTAGGCAAATGAGAAACAAAATCCTTTGCACGAATATTGGAAATGCTGCAATGTGTGTGTGACTTCAGTATTAGAAAGGAGATCTATAAAGAGGTCGTAGTCACTGTGGCAAAATGGTAGCGTCCGTGACTCTGAGGCGGCAGGTCAAGGGTTCGCGTCCTGTCACGGACTGAGGTTTAGTAAGGGCATACACTTAGGGTAACGATTACATCTGCCAAAACAAGTCCTTTGCAAGAAGGCAAACGTCCTAGCCCTTAGTAGAAAAGGGAGTTCGTGACGTAAAACCGAATACATCCATCCATCTATAAAGAGGTCAGTGATGAAAAAGAACCACTGAGATTAGTAAGGGCATACACTCAGGGTAACGATTACATCTGCCAAAACAAGTCCTTCGCAAGAAGGCAACCATCCTAACCCTTAGTTGAAAAGGGAGTTCGTGACGTAAAACCGAAATCATATAATGATTGGGCTCTGATAAGGCTGAGACGAAGAGAAAAGGGATATAGGTCTTTAATGGAAGGCAGAGGCAAGGGACTGCATTAGCAGAGAGTCCAACTACATACCTACCATATAGCCAGGTCCCAGCTCCCCTTCAATCATGTGGACCCAGTGATCCCCAAGAATGGCCAAATATTCATATGGACATATAAGAAATCACCAATCCCCCAATTAAATGCCCAATATATCAGTAACGATATGTGAGGTGGAAGCTATCCACCCTGGGCCTTTTAACGCGCTGGCTTCGCATTCACGAGGTCGAAAGATCGGTCCCCGTCCAAGACCGAGAGTTTAAGCTGTTTACTGGCAGGAACTGCTGTGGGTGGACATCACAGTGGGGGGTTGGGGCTTGTCCTGGCTGACGAATACCCATTGTAAAATGGAAATAAAGTTTATTATTATTATCAAACCTGGGTCCAGTATATCACTATGCTCAGACTACTGCGCCACAATGTCGCTAAGAAACTCACTTTTTCCAGGAACTCAATGCCAAACACGAAGACCTTGAAGATCGGCATAGGTTGGGTATGGCCACCTTGCAGGCAACCATTGGTGACACCAATCGGGAGAACGGTGGCACAACTCCAGCTTCACCAGATTATGATGAGGTAATGAAGTTTGTTTTCATTTTCACACATCATATTCTCATTTACTTATTGCTTACGAAGAGGTATGTAATTATCACAAGATTCAAAATAATATTATGTATAATACGTGTGTAATTGCTTGTGGTGTTTGCGATGAACACATGCGTTGGATGGTTATGAAACACATGGTATGAAACACGTGGTAGCAGCTGAGCGGAATTTATAGCTAAGCAGGAAATAGCCTCAAGCCCTTGATTATTGGTGTCTATATGATGACCTGTTGAAAAAGTAGTTGACGTGTCCTGCTCTGAAGCTGTTTGCAGAGGATTTAAGTACTACACTTAAAAAGGCGGGACAGTTATTAGCCCCACCAATTCTAGGGTCTCTGGCATTTAGAAATATGACTTTACTATTACAAATATCAAGAGGAGGAGAACTAACAATTTCATGACACTTAATTAGCTTAGAATATTAAGAGTTAACAACACCTAGGCTATGCATTGGTTCACTGACATCCTAGGGAGAAGTCAAGCTCTCCATCTATACTTATATAACAAAAATTCTGTGTTGGGTAAAGGTCAATATTGTGACCTGTGAATCACATACATATCTTTACATATTGAAGTTTTGGCGACAGTCTGACAGCACATAAAAGCAAAATCAATGGGAGATCAAATGTTAATCACAGATTTCACTATGAGTCAGACTATGAGATCAATTTGCACAAGGCATTCACTGATCACGTGATAATATACAACATCTCCCCGTCATGCTTAATCATAGCAAACCACCCTTACAGTCATATCCGAGACATCTGATATCAAAGAAGGGTAATAACCATTGTGCTACAAGATGCTTTAGGAAAAACCCATATTTATACTACAGATATGGGTAACTCACCCATTATACAAGGTTCCTATTTATACACTGCTTGATTTCAAAGGTTCAGGGCTTCATTCCTGCCCCAATATAATCTTTGAATAACATTTTTACTTGCTGGGGAAGCCACCGTGGCTGGGTTGGTAAAGTGTGTGACTTTGATTCATCAGGTTGTTTGTTCGAAATGCGTCCCAGTCTGATGTTAGAAAGGTCAGTCACTCAGGGTAACAACTGCACTGCCAAACCCAAAAAGTCCTTTGAAAGAAGCCACAGTCCTAGCACTTAACAGAAAATGGAGAATGTGATATAAAACCAGATCATTATTGAGGGAAGCGAATCACGAAATTGCTTTGAATGAAATGAGGTCGATGAGAGGGAAACTTAAAATTGACAACCAGTAATTAAGATACTGCAAAAGAACTTTTTTCAAGTGTGAAAAAAAGATGATGACTGAAATTCGCTAAGCGAGGAAACAGTAAATGCTAAATACGTTCATACTTTCAAGGATAAATAAGTGTTACCAAGTAAAAAAAAAATGAAATCGGCAGAAGACGGGGAGTTATGAGGATGGGACTCCTCGGCGTGATCACAACTGAGTAAATACAATAGATATAAATAAGTTACTCATATAGACTATCTAGTTTAAGTCTGAGTATGCCATTCTAGTACCTCATAACACAAATAGTTGTGAATACTCCCATTGATTCTAAAGTTCCTGAGCTTTATTCCCGACCTAAAGGACCTAATTTTTTTTTTTAAAGTTGCAAAAGGTCTTCATCACATCCTGCCCCTCCACAACCATACCATGAACTGATGAAATAAATAAATAAATATATATATATATATATATATATATATATATATATATATATATATATATATATATATATATATATATAGTACTACTTTGTCCTCTTAAATAATATCAGTATACATTATACTGTATATCATTTTAATTGATAAAATTCTTCTACTCAGACATATCTAAGTTTGATGTTCACCATTCAAAATCATTGATATCATCTTCACTATAAAACTAAACTCTGTATGGTAACCATATACAAAACATACAGTCCTTGAATGCCATGTCACTAAAACTGGTTTGAGTAAGAAGCAAAGAACTAGTAACCAAGTTAAGATTGTGAAGTTCTTAAGGTTGACCTCTCATGAAACCTAGAATAATATCATTAATATTGCATAATCCTCTTATATTCAATGACAGCTTTGATATATGTCTTTGTCCTTTGAACTTAGCCTATATCATGCCCTCTGTCCCCTCTGTAGTCAAACGCAGGTTCCTCGCGCAGGAGACGTAACGAACCGGGTATCGACGCTGACGAAATGAAAGAGGTGAATTCTACGAACCATTCCAAGGATTAACTATTTTTTATTAAATCTGCTATGATGCTAGACATGTTTCTATTTGCTTTGCAAAACCTGTTATTTTCCTACTGCATCTGTTATGAAATGAACAAAACAGTGACAGCTATTTATCTGATAATGGATTTTTTTACCCAAACTTGGTATGCTATGGGGTTTTACATACTATATACCTCAGAAATCCTTTTGCTTTTAGACTGCACTTACTTATTATCATTAAATCTTATTGTCTTATCTCCTGTGTCCTCCTCCGTCAAACCATACGCCCCTATGTCCTACCTAATCACATCCAAAAACCTCCTCTTTAGCTAACCTCTCCCCCTCCAGCCTGGTACTTCTAACCTTAGCATTTTTCTTCCAATGTACTTACTTATAACTTGATAATATAAAAATTCTCCTTTCATTTTAGTCATCTCTCACTCTAAATCACTTCTTGTTTGTTTTACTCCAAAGTTTATTCATTCTGCTTTCGAATTTCATATGATATGGAGTTTTCATGACTCTCAATCTGAAGTTTCTCTAGTCCTAAAGCTAAATTACCAATAATCTTTGGTATGCAGCTTCAGAAAGTGTTATGCTTGTATTTAACTTATATCAGCATAATACACTCTACCCTCCATTAAATTATGAGCTTCCTTAGCATTGAAGCTTTTAACCAGATTTTGGTTTATGCTTCAGTACTGGAGACACTAGTCTGCATGCTTTACAGCTTCATTTAATCTTGTATTAGAATGATCCTTACACTATTCTCCATTAGCTTATGAGCTTCATTTGCAGTGATGCTTTTAACTTGCTTTTGCTCTATGCTTCAGTACTGGAGTAATCAGTCTTCATGCTTCTCTGCTTCAAGTGTTCTTCAGCTGAAAGTCTACTCAAGATACTGAGCTTTTATGGTTTTAAACTGAGTCACTTATGCTACCTATTTATGGCTGAATTAGTCTCTCCTCGTGCTAATGAGTTTTTCGGATCTTAAATAGATTCTGTTCATGCTACTGGCTTATGTCTGAATAGAGAGTTTCCTCATGCTACTGAGCATTTCTTATGCTTGAACAAAGTTTCTTAATGCTCTTTATTTAAACTGAGTTTGCTCATATTACTTATCTCTTCTACATCTTAATTAGAGTTTGCTTATGTTATTGATCTTCACTATGGCTGACTCAGTCATTTCATTTTATTGAACTTTATTTTATGCTTCAACAAGTTTTCTTAATGCTTTTTATTCTGGTGTTTAAATAGTCTCTTCTCAGTTTATTAAGCTTTCCTTGTGCTTGAACAAGATCTTTTTATGTTTATTGTTTTTTAAATAGAGTCTGCTGACGTTACTTACCTATTTTGTTACTTATCTATTTTATGGCTGAACTTGAGTCTTCTCATGCTAATGACCTGTTTTTTTATGCTGCCGAATTTCCCTAGCAATGAAGTCTCTCCACATGCTCCTGACCTACAGATGTGCTGCAGTAAAAAGTATAATTCATGCTTTTCTGCTTAGCGAATTCGTGAGCTTTAATATACAGTAATTTGTTTTTCTGCCTCATTATTTGTTGACACTATTTTTAAAGCTTCATTAGTGCTAAAGTTAAAAATCATAGATTGCTTTTGGCAGCTATAGTAAGAGAAGTATTACTAAAGCTTCAGTAGTTGCTAAGGTTAAAAAATCATAGATTGCTTTGGGCAGCTAAAGTAATAGAAGTATTACTAAAGCTTCAGTAGTTGCTAAGGTTAAAAATCATAGATTGCTTTCAGCAGCTAAAGTAAGAGAGGTATTACTAAAGCTTCAGTAGTTGCTTAGGTTAAAAATCACAGATTGCTTTCAGCAGCTTCAGTGTCAGAAGTATTACTAGAGCTTCAGTAGTTGCTAAAGTTAAAAATCATTGACTGCTATCAGCAGCTTCAGTGTCAGAAGTATCACTAAAGCTTCAGTAGTTGCTAAAGTTAAAAATCATTGACTGCTTTTAGTATCTAGAGTAACAGAAGTAGTACTATACTCTTGCTGTGTAAATGTAAATTTCAATGATGATATTTTCCCCATCTCACATATTATAAAGTTATCAAACTTCACCCACTGAAAACATAAATAAATTTTAAATCCCCAAGCTAACAAGTAGAAAACTTTTAAAGCTTGTTTTCCAATAATGTAATTAATACTAATTACTTAAGTAATATAACAAGTACTGAACTACTACAACTTGTTTTCCAGTGATACAATAATAGATTGTACCTTTAGCTAACATCCCTTTCAAGTAAATTACAGCAGGGTGGCAAGTAGATCATAATGTCTAAATTATAAGTACCTTATAATTGCTATTCCATCATTCCTCAATTCCAATGTTTACCAACTGACTTCTACCTAGAAAGTGGAAAATCTAATTATAAATACAAAATGAAGTAAGATCTTAGGTTATTATGAAAGAAGTATTGTGAGACCAATAACTGCCCTCCAGATCCCTCTTGTCTTAAATAATGTATACAGTATTAATACAACAACTTTTTTTACATACCTACATGCTGGCATACAGTAGTTCATGATCTATATTAAGCTGTATCATCAGTATACAGCAACATATTTGAAAGAAATAGTTTTCAAAATTTAATATAATTGTATTTATATAGAGAATGTTACCACTGGTACCTATTCACAAGGAATGTGCTATAAAGTATTTCTTGGAGGTTAGTCCAATAATGTATACAGTATTAATACAACAACATTTTTACATACCTACATGCTGGCATACAGTAGTTCATGATCTATATTAAGCTGTATCATCAGTATACAGCAACATATTTGAAAGAAATAGTTTTCAAAATTTAATATAATTGTATTTATATAGAGAATGTTACCAACTGGTACCTATTCACAAGGAATGTGCTATAAAGTATTTCTTGGAGGTTAGTATAATAGGTCTGACTAGATAATAAGTCATTTCAAATGCCAATTCTATACTCTTTCAGAACTCTTGTCTGGTCACAGCTAATTTTACACCTTATTTCATACTAAATCTTTATTTTCTTAAAGCTCTTGTTTGGTTACGGCATATTTTATACCTTATTCCATAATAAAATTATCTATATACTATTCTCTTAAAACTCTTGTCTGGTCATAGCTACATTTATACTTTACATCCTAATACTCAATCATTTGGCAGCTCAACCGTATGCAAAATGAAAACTATGAGGGCATTCGAGAGCAATTGGCCAAGGACATGACTACATTCGACAAACGTCTTGGAGATGTGGAGACAAAGCTTAAGCAACAAGATGACCGAATGGAAAACAGGATAAAAACAGTATGTACCATTACATAATGAGAACAGAAGTCACACAATGAAATAAAATTTAAATAAGACATAAAAAACTCAGAGACCATTTGAAAGAAAAGTAAGATGGTAAAGTGAATCACAAGCTAGAAATGGAAATAGATGTCAATATGAAAAATTAGGCAGTAAGTTCATTAATATAACTTAAATATTTACAGAAAGAGGCCAAAGGGTTAGTGTTAAAGGTCGCTATATTTTGGACTGAGTTAATGGTTATCCTTTAAATATAGTTTTTAACCACAATTTCTTTAAATTAAGGCAGGTTTTTCCTGAATACTAATAATGTAATATAAGTTTACAGTATATTACCATAATTCATTATATAGTATTGAAGACCTGTCTCTTCACAGCTCCGACACCCCATGTCCAAATCTCAGGATTTTGGCAAAATAAGAGGACTTCAGTGTCTGTTCCCCTCTGACTCATTGCATGATTAAGTATACCCTGTGAGTCATTCCATGATTAAGCATACACTGCTTGCATAAACCTAGCCCTGAATTCTTGTTCCCCTCACTCTATCCATGATTAAGCATACCTCTTCTAGCATACCCAAAGCCCAGATTACTATTGTCTCTTCTTCCTTTTGTATTCTGTAACTTTAAACCATTCACTTAACACTAACCAGGTAGTTTGTCACACAAATACATGAAAAATATGTTTCATACATATAACAGAGTAACAGTATATATTGTACTTATACACGGTACTTACATATTCTGGTGCCCTCCTGTAAATACCCTGTATATGACCCATATTCAGCTGAATCCTTGGAACAGGAAAACATTTAACATTTGTACAAATCCTTGTTCAACTGGTTAAAAAAAAGTCTGCAGTTCCAACTATTTAAAACAACCAACCCATCTCCCAACAGGCCAATGCTGAAGAAAAAGAAGCCAATTCAATTATGGGAGACAGACTGGATGATAAGATTGACAAAATTAATTTCAGTCAGGAAAGACTAAAGAAACGGGTTGATTCCCTTGAGGATAAAGTACAGGTATGCAAATTTAACCCATGGATATTAAACTCTTTTATTTTTCTTTCAAACAATATTGTACTAAGTAAAGCCAAGGTAACCTAATATTTGGGTATCTATGTTATGAGCAAGTATTCTAGAGGCTAAATGAACATGCTATTTCAAGTTATTATTCTACAGTGTCGCAGAACTACAGTAATCTGAAATAAGAAGAATTTCTTCAATAGTATACACTAAAGAAACAAAATATTAATGTACCCTGAATGCATAATCCCAATTTTAATTTGTAATCACCTCTCTTTACATTATATCATATTCCTTGGATAGTTTTATTGAACCTGTAGAGACAATTATTTTCACATTCATTAACTACAGTACTGTATATAAAAAAATGGTAAAGTCAAACTTACTTTACAACAGTTCACTTTTCTATATCAAAACAATAATCAAAACCTTATTAAGATCAGACTATTTGGGAAAAGTTTTATAATTTCTAATGCAAGTTAGATGATAAGAGATTTACTCAAGAACCAGGAAACTGGAATTTGAAATTTCCATTGCCACAGACTGGAAATCTTATCAGCTCACTCAAAAATTAACAATACAGTATTATTGAAAGAATATCCTTTCATCACTAAACCATATGTGCATGATAAAAATTATTCAACAAAAATCAGTATGAAAAAAAAATTCTAACATGGATATGAGACAGATTTTTTTATATACAGTATTAGTATTTTATATCCAAAATGATCAAAATATAAAAAAAATCTTCCAACACCAAACCATAAAACCATGATAAATGTTAACCTGCAAAAATCAATATGAACTAAAATCCAAAATTTCAACATGGATATTACATAGATTTTTTTTATGCTTATTTCTCCATTATCTATATTCCTATCAGGACACTCCAAAGGGTGTGACCGATCTGAAAGAGCAACTGGACGAAACAGAGGCAAAGTTAACAAAGAAGATAGATGAAGAGAGGAAAGAAAGAATAGATGATGTTAAAAAGATAAACGCAGATATTGATAAAATTACTGGCAAAGCTGAGGCAAACGTCTCTCAAGTACCCAGCTTGGTAAGATGTTCTTCGACATACTTTTTTCTTCAGTTATCAACAATATATATAGCTGTTTATGTATCCAATCATATACTTGAAGTAATTCTAGCTTTTGTACAAAACAAAAGGCTACTGCCAATTAATCCAAACTTCAGACTGAGGAAATCTAACCTAACCATAACTGACGAAAGAAGTGATTAAAAGGGAATTTTGCAGTGATACTAAATTCCTCAGAAAAGGAGGCCTTACCGTCCTAAGGTCACTCCAATAGGAGGCCTTACCGTCCTAAGGTCACTCCAATAGGAGGCCTTACCATCCTAAGGTCACTCCAATTGAAGGTCAAACACTCGCAGCTTTCCAGATAAGATTTCATGTCATCACTTTGCTTTCGAAAAGTGTCTTATTTACACATATAACGTACAGAATATTTTTTTTTTAAGTAAAGACGCCACTTTTCAGAACAGCTAAAGCAGAGGCTAACCAGAAATAAAGAGAGAATAGAAAAACTTATTTAGATTCAATAAACTTAAATATTTACTTTGGAATATCTTCATAGGAGCTTACGAGCTTACCATACATGCACTAAATAATTTCTGGAAGAAAATCCACTACATGAAATTGTGCCAAGATGACCAGATTAATTTCTAGTAATAAAACCAAATTAATTTTAAAAAAATCCACCATAATTTTGATTCAAAATATTATTATCGAATTCATTATATGAAATATTACTACTTTTATATGTATTTAATGATCTTCATGTTTTGTATTTTCATTTCACTCGTTGGGGTATGAAAGGAAATATTTACCTAATACTTGCTCCTGAGGATGAAGCTGCCAGTCGTGAGGGGGAAAAGTAGCCCAAAGTGGAGAGTTATGGATGTGGTGAGGAAGGATATTAGGGTGTGTGTTGCAACAGAGGAGTACACAGGGGATAGGGCAATACGTAAACATTTGATCAGCTGTGGAGACCCCTGACGGGAGAAGGCGAGAGACTGACTGATTTGTTAACTGTTAGAATAAAAGCAACCTACCTTTAAGTAAAACTTTTATATCTTCTTCTGCAGGCGAGACTCAATAAAGATGTTGACGAAACGCAGACAGGTCTACAGAAATTAGGAAAGGCTCTTCACGCCGTCAAACAACGTTTAGACACTAAAGTAAAAGAGGAGTCGAAAGCCAGGAAAGACGAAAATGAGGGACTCGACACCTCTGTACAAAAACTTAACAAAAAGTACGAAGAACTCAACGATAGGGTGAAAAACGTATCTAAATCAACAGCTTCGTAATCTTATGCGCAATCTGAGAGATTTATATATTTTGCCGATATTATAACACGAGAAAATAGTTATAATGTGCTTAAAGCATCACTTTTCTGTCTATTTGCAAAAACAAAAATTGCTAGGGGTCAATGTATCACCATTTTTCTATTTTTGAACAAGGAGACACGGTCATAACTGATGAAAGATAAACAAAAACTTCTTCTTGATGTTTATGCATAGGAAATTGCACTTATTAGAGGACTCGTATTACTAATGTACAAAACACTGAAGTGGATATGAATTGCACCGTTAAAACGTTTTCAAATGTGGGTTTTTCTAAGAATATATGTATATATAAAACCGCCAGAGAGCCCCAGTATGTAATTACAACTCTTATTACTGTAAACAAATACTCTTATTGTCACTATTAATCTTATTTTTAAAGGTGGACATAGCTTAAAACTGGGGAATTAAGGCTGAATGCTTTCAGTGTCACCCCACCTGGACTCGAACTTGGGTCTATCACCTCCTGAGTCGAGTATTTTACCACTAAGCTACGGCAGTTCCTTGAGTAAACATTTATTAATAAAGCAAAAACAAGGTTACTTTATTAATATGAAAATATAAAACCACCAGAAAAATGTGTATATGAAATTAGCTTTACTTCTTTATATGATTATCATTCCTTTAAAAAATTATAATTGATTTGATTTTTTTTTCTAAGTATTTCCATAGATTTGCTAGAGAAAGAATTTAACCATAATTATTAACCCGTGTCGTAAGACGTGACTAAAGGTGATAGGGGTACAAACGGTTGGCAATCTATCCTCTTTGAATATTTCCCCATATATATATATATATATATATATATATATATATATATATATATATATATATATATATATATATATATATAAATATATATATATAAATATATATATATAAATATATATATATATATATATATATATATATATATATATATATATATATATATATATATATATATATATATATATATATATATATATATATATATATATATATATATATATATATATATATATATATATATATATATATATATATATATAAATATATATATATATATATATATATATATATATATATATATATATATATATATATATATATATATATATATATGTATGTATATAGATAGATAGATAGATAGATAGATAGATAGATAGTTTTACATGAATGTGAGTTTAATAACGAACTTAATGAATTAATTAAAAATCACATTTAGTGAAAAGTCACCCACAGCAGACCTCCTTGTGTTGAATTGTGTTTAAGCAATAGTTTGGCGTTTTTGGCATACCGTGTGCAGCAGGTCACCCATACACTTTTGGAGTGAAATACTATCACCAATGGCATTCTTTTGTCTTCTTTTTGTAGCAGGAGTATTATTAAAAAACAAACACAAAAGTTTCTTTACTCATAGGAAGAAATTCTCTCTCTCTCTCTCTTGTTTATACTAAATAAGAGTTCGCGGCGTTTACATTAAGAAAAAACGCTAATATTCTTCTTCTTCATCTTCTTTAGTCCAATTCAATATGGGGTCGCTGTTTCCTGCTAGCCTCTTCCACGTTTTCCAGCCTCGCTTATCATGTTCCTTTTGTCCCTTATCCCGCATATCATTTGCTATAATATCCTTCAATTGGAATTTTTTCATTTAATTCCTCTTCTTCCCTCCACCTCCCTATCCATAACCCCCTACACATATGGTCTTCTCTTCGCATTTAATGATCGAACCAATGTAATCTGGTTTCTTGTACTCTCTTTGAAATTACCGTTACTTCAACTGTCTCTCTGATGCAGTCATTTCTGATCATATCTCCCCTTGTGATTTCATACATACATCTCACAGTTCTGCCATTTTCAGTTTTGTTCTTGCTGAGAATGCTATTATAATATTCACTTATTTATATTATTAAAGTTGGCAAACACGGAAAAAACAATAAGTGTATTCGCTCATTGAGCTGATCTGTGATACCATGTACAGTACTCATTCAATGTAAAATTATTCTTATAAACAGTATTTAACAAGTGAATTGTATTTAAATAAACATTCATAATAATGACCGTATTGGTTTGGATGCATTTCATTTTCCTAGTTAGAGAACCAGTTTTAAAAGTCCTTCTTTCTAAAACTACACGGAACACTTTTTATTATGGCCAGAGACGAGATTTGCTTTCAAAGACCTGTAATTCCCTTCTCAATATGTTGCATGCGGCATAATGCTTGATATATTCTCCACCGATATTCTCCATAAGAAGAAAAATATGAAAAATGAATAAAGCATCCACGGTTATACGAATATCTTATTACAACTGCATTAGTGAGAAGCATTCATATTAGTTTTAAATACAATTCCAGTGAGGACCATTCGCAACCAATGTCTATTATATTAAATACTGTAAAAGGCTGGCAAAATAAAACACGCTCATGAGGAAGGCCTTTTTGTTTTTACCACATTATGTACACATTATATCAAAGAGTACACGCCAGAAGGATGCGACATTTCAAGCTATATATAATATAATCAGGAATTGTATATTCTTTTCAATCAATATTTAAGAAAGCATTAATATTTCGTCGATGTAACATTATTTTTCATATAATCTTAATAACTCCCTATACAGGTGGAAAAATATCCAGCCATATATATATATATATATATATATATATATATATATATATATATATATATATATATATATATATATATATATATATATATATATATATATATATATATATATATATATATATATATATATATATATATATATATATATATATATATATATATGTTCTGTGCTCATGTAATGCCAATTGTTAACAAACAACATGGCATTTTTTCTCTCAAATAAACATTGTGAAAGTGAATACCTTTTTTGTCCAACTGTATAATATATACATTATCACTAATATTGACATTAAGATGATTTTCCCTATGCATAAAGTGTGACATGGGTTGAAACTTACAAAGATAGCAAAAACTATATCTAATGTTAACATATTATTTATCAAAATATAATTTTTCCATTAAAATTACTCTTATTTATTACATTCAATATGTCTTGTATATATATTTTAGAATTCACTCACTATAATATTTTTATTTAAGGTGCAAATTTCTTAAATATGACATTAATAATTACTTTAATGTTGCAGAGTTCTCAATATTGTAATTGGACAAATAATAAATGTATAGAATACTTGGACATAATTAAAACTAGTATTTAGAAAGCTCGTTGATCAATTGTGTGATTGGGTTTTCGCATGAAAATAACATAGGAACAGCCTGGTACTCTCAGCGCCTTTTACTTGGATGATAATTATATAAATCTTAATTCTCTAATTGGATAAATGACAACTCATTTTACTTATTCAGACATAATTAGAATTGAATAAACGACATACCTATTACAAAGGTAAACATAATTAGAACTGACATATAGAGAGCTCGTTGATCAAAGGTGTGTGTGAAAAATTACATAGGGACAGCTCGGTGCTATAACATCCTTGTTTCCCCACCGCAGTATATCTGCCATCTGTCACTCATATCTGCCATGTGTCATTCAGACAAGGTGTATTTGTTGAACATACACTTATATGTATATAATAACTCTCTCTGATACCTATTTGTGTATTATGATAACAGTGAACACAAGAACAGCAAGGCAACATGAATTACATAATTGTTTGTTACATTATTTACAAAATACAAATATTTCGATAAGTTTTTTTGGGGGGATTACAAATGTCCACTCAAGAACTACATGAGAGAGGTGAGATTTTTTTATATATATTTTTCAAATTCTGGTAGATTGATCATGATTAGAAATTGATCTGGGCAATAACTTAATTTTCATTCTTTTTTTCTTATTAGGTATTGTTAGGTATGTTATTGTCCATTGGGAAAATTTAGGAAACTTTCCTTTAATTTTAGAGGTGAAACGTGGGAAAACTACCCCTAATTTATTCCTGAAAATAAGACACTCCTGATTAGAAGCAGATGAAGCTAGGCAGAATAGCTCAGAAATTAGTTCATCTTGAAAAAGTACAGGAATAATACCAGTACTCGTACTGAAATATAAATTTTTTTTTTACTCATTTGTTTTACGCTGTTACCATTCATCTCATTAGACTAGATAGTTTTCCCTGTTGGGTGAGGAAAAGAACCTCCATATATGTTTGTAATTGATAGCGTTATTGCGCTTATTATCTCTTATGCTCTGTTGTAATTGAATGATGCTTATTCTTTATGTTGTAGTAGTGTAGTTTTACTGTATTCAGAGTTATTTTTTATGAATAATTTTCCCTGGACCATATGTTTTGTAATTTGTAAACATAAAAACACTCAACACACTTTTCACTGATCTTTGCACAATTTTTTTTCATTTCATTTTATCACTGATCCTGTAATTTTAAGAAAAATATGAAATCTCCAGAATGCAGAAAATACAGTATGTTCTCCCATTTCACCAAACAGAATACTAAGATTACAATGTTAGTTATATATTACTGACTTGTTTAACAAATGGGACCTGAGTCCTGCCCAGAGGTATGGAATTACAAGACCCCAAGGGTGTCAAAAGCAAGAGCAAATTTTGAAGTGGGGGTTTTAAGACAACGAACAATACTCCATACTTTTAAAGTATGGAGTCTGCCTCACTAATTGTTGTCTGTTGTACCCCAACCTAGCCAGGTAGGTTAGGACACAGTAGACTACAGATACCTTTGTAAATAACATCCGAAGTAGCGCAGAATATTGTATACTACTCGTTTATATAACTGTAATTCTGGTTATCTGTAGGTACTTGAATTTTTACTGGTAATAAATGTAAGGTGGTTTGGTAGACTGGTGCATCGCCTATATTTAGCAGTAACACAGTACTAGGAGGTATATATTTCTATCATGTGTTAATTGAATAATACTTCCTATACACTGAACTTACCAAGGGTAGCTTAACCACAAGTTGGCCATTTTAGAGGAATTTCAACAACAATGTGACAATCAATACTGTATACAGTGTAATTGAATATCACCTTCAGCAGTGACTAATGTTAAAAGTACAGTACAGTATTTTTGTAGTACAAAACTTTAGTAAGTTAGTTTTTGTAAGATTTAGTTTTCTACCAGTTTGTATAATAATAAATTATATCAGCCATATTAAAGCTTCATTCTTCTTTCCATAGTGTAATACATTTACCCATACTTAGAACATATTAGACAACAGAAAAACACTCAATACAGTTGTCTACAGTGATACATAACAGAGAAGACAAAGGTCAAACTAGAGTGTTTTGCCTTATTATTTGTGAACATTCATCACATACATAGAAAACAACATTGATAACACTGGCGGGGAGAAGGATATATTTTTCAGTCTTTGGCGGATAAGGATATTGTAATCAAAAGATAGTTTGCCTGACTCGCAACAGATTCGGGATACTTTAATCCGATTATATATTGTGGTTATTTGTCTAAGAGTTAATACAGAATATGTTTTTCATCAGTTATATCATAGTATTACGTGATTACTGTATATGTGAAAGATCAAATATGGAATATGCTTTTCAGCAGTTATCCCTTTATATTTTGTGATTACTTATTTATGAATGAATGTAGAATATGTTTTTCAGCAGTTATCCCTTTATATTTTGTGATTACATGTTTATGAGTAAATATAGAATGTTTTTCAGCAGTTATCCCTTTATATTGTGTGGTTACATGTTTATGAGTGAATATAGATTGTTTTTCATCATTTATTCGATAATATATTGTGATTATATATGTAAGAGTAAATATAAAATTGTTTTTCATCTTTTATTCCATAATATATTGTGATAACATATGTCAGAGCGAATATCAAATATGTTTTTCATTTATTCCAAAATATTTATTGAGTATATGTGTAAGATTGAATACAGAATATGTTTTTTTATTAGTTATTATATTATATTGTGATTATATGTGCAAGAGTGGATATGAGATCTGTTTTGCATAAGTTATCTTATATTGCATTTATGTCGTCAGTAATTACAAAAAATTGCACTGAAAGATGCATATATGGTCTTATATTTCTCTATGAGGTCAAATAATTTTTTTTAAGAAAGGCAATAAAAAGAAAACCACCAAAATTTTATGCAATATTGAAACCAGATAATGATATAGTGTGATATTAAAGTCCTGTATAACTATATACCAGTGAACGGTGGTTTGGCACAGTGTTGAACACTTCATCTTGAGGTTAAGCAATAATCTTCACACTTTTAGTGTTCTCTAGCATTTTTAGCCAATTTCTTTCTGATTTTTTGTTTTGTTTGCTTTGTTTTGAAGACAAGTTTTTAACAAAATATAGAAAATTTCCATAACTGTGTGCATGATAGAATTTTGTTTTTAAAAGCCATTTCCTGTTATAAAAATAAATATGGGAACTGCTGGAGAGACAGACCCATGATCGAGCCTACTGTGGGGTGTTAGGAAGGCATTAAACCTTAATACCCCAACTCCAGCCTGTCTGTGTCCACCTCCATTTGAATGGGGATTTATAGTGACAAAATGTCAAACAATATTTCCTGTTATACACATAAACTCATGAATATTTCTTTTGTTTTTAAATTAGAGGTTATTAGCCATGTAGGTGTAAAAATGTGTGTGGTTTTTTTTATGGAAAGTAAGGTTATTGGTAGGAAGACAGTGTAAAAATTTTGTATGTTGATATTTTGTAGCCCAAGAAGGAAATAGTGTAAATTGAATATATCAAATCCGCCATGAAAGAAGTAATATACTTTCTGTATTTCTCTTTTTTAAATGTTTTTAAAATGGAACTTTGGGAATATTTTTGAAAATGTTGTTTTTATCAATTTGAAAATGGTAAAATAAAATAAATAATGGCCTTAGGTGTTAGATGGACAAAGAATTTACTAAATTCACATGACTATTTTGTACAGAAAAATCAGTTTAGCCTTCTTTAAATATACAGTATTTGAATGCACAATTTCTCAATATTTTAATTTTTATTTTGTGTGTGACATTGGGACAGGCAAAGTATATTGCCCTCTTTGGGCCCGGGCACCATGAAATAAATGAAAATGCATTTTACTTAAAATATCAGTATACAAGACTGTTCACATGAATTCTTGAGTATATTATTATCAAACGCTTTAAATTGCATTATTTTTTTCTGTAAAAGCAAAATTTAAGGAAAGCTTAACCATTTGAGTTTGGAGGGACAGAAAATTATTCTTTAAACTATGGTGTGATGCTAGTTTTTTTTCTTTTTTTTTTCCCTCATATTGTTTTCATTCGATAAGCAGCATAATTGCATGTGTTTCACAAGCACTAGGTCGAAGTGTATAAAGACTATAGTGTTAAATATACTGTATCTATATATCAAGAGTATATGAAGCCTTGCCAGAGGAGAACTCATAGCTATTAATATTATCATTCAATATCATCATGTATAAAATACTTACAGATAAGTTATTCAGACTTATAATATTTTTCATGTGTTTGTGTCGTGACCATCTTTCTATTAATATCATAAAAGTACTGTCTCGCTTAGATTTTTTTGTAAATAATTATTTTCAGAATTTAATTTCATTTTTCATTTCAAACTAGATTCCTTATCCTGATAAGGCCTAGAATAATAGTAATAATAAAAATAAAAATAATAATGATAATAATAATAATAATAATAATAATAATAATAATAATAATAATAATAATAATAATAATAATTATTAATTATTTTTCAGTTTTGTCATATTTCTTTAAATCTGGTAGGGCATGATTAATAATAATAATAATAATAATAATAATAATAATAATAATAATAATAATAATAATAATAATTAATATTTTTCAATCATGATGGATTATTTTCAGTGTAGGTGGATTAGAATGATGTGTATTTAATTAATATATATTGCTGTAAGATATATGAAAGCTCTTCCAATTGATCCTTTGCTAATTTTTTTTGAGCTATCAGATTATGTTAAAATTGATAAAAAAAACTAATAAAGCTTTCATATATATATATATATATATATATATATATATATATATATATATATATATATATATATATATTATTCTGAGCAATTACATAATGGTTTTTATATCACTTTGTTAATATTTCAGCACCGGTTATATATTTCATATATATATATATATATATATATATATATATATTATATATATATATATATATATATATATATATATATATATATATATATATATATATATATATATATATATATATATATATATATATTACCTTGTAGTGTTATGTATCTTTATTGAAAAAATTTCCCTAAATCATCAGTTAAGGCTATTCTTGTTTTCACCCTTTTTTCTTAACCTCTTACTCTTTCACTATTTTGCAATGCCTTTCTTCAGCCTTTCTCTTCATTATTTAGTTCTTACAGTAATTAAGATGACATTTCCCTGCTACTCTTCATGACAAAGGATGGCTCTGCATGACATACTGTCTCGTCACTATATTTTTCTGGTTTTATTTGATTAATAGTGCATGCACTCAACAATGGCACACAGAGCTTGGTATAGTGTACTAAACAATGATTTTCAAGCCATGTAAACACAATACATTATTTTTCCATCACCAGAGTGTGCATAAACAAGTGATTTTTTCACTTAGAATCTTTGTCTTATTCTATATAAGAATATTTTCTGGAGAAATCTGTCCTCAAATGATCATTTTGTGTATGTGGTTTGTATCTCATGTTCAATTTATCCTGATTCAAACTATCATTTGAGGTTTGTAACTCCATTTATATTTATATCTTGACAAGTAAGTGAGTTCTTTAAGTGTTTGAAATGACCCACTTTGTTAAGGATGTACTCTTTAGACTGGGTATATGTATACTGTACTTTTCTACAGGTGTGCTCTTAAGAATTTTCATCACGTTTTATGATTTTATTTACATTTTTTCTTTGTATAACAATACATTCCACTCTTATTTGGAACTTTCCTGAATATTGTTAATAGAGAGTAATATTTCCTTAAGCTTTTCTCACACCACTGAAATTATGTAAAGGGGGGGTTTTATGTATTATACATCTAAATGCTTATTTTCAGCAGTATCTTACATTTACTGTGAAATTTAATCATTTATTTACTGATTCCACAATGCAGAATTAATTGTCATTTGATGTGTTGAAGATACGATGAGGTCTTCGAGTCACGTGAAGCAGTCCACACATCCTTCGACCAAGCAAGGATAAACAATAACCATTTAACAATACTTGTAGTTACTTGAATTGTGTAGGATGTTTGCCTATCACTTTCTTGAAAGGATTAGATTCTAAAGGTCTCGCGCACTGCAGTTAATGTTGCATGGTGTGATTCGATGGGCGAAGCACCGGTTCACGGCTCTACGTATTCGGCAGACCCAAGAATCTGGGGGTAAAAATCTACATCAAGACTTTGAAATTATATAGGAATACAGTATGTACAGGTAAAGAACAGGTCTGAATTAATTATGTGTATGGAAACCAATGCTTTAGAAGTACAGTATCATTTAAAAGCAAATGGTTAACTGGTGTGTTGTACGATCCGTGAAATATGCATAGATTATTGTTAAGTTTTAATGGTTTAGAATAAAACTTATATTCCTATGTGATCAATGTTTAATTCTTTTAAAAGTTAACTATTAATTTACAGTTTACTGTTTGTACGTAAAAGATATAATACTATTATTATGTGGAAAAAGATGTAGACGAAAAAGAAAAAGATTGTGTGACGTTGCCCCTAACTTGTGATATTTGTTTAATATAATAAGTCACTGTTAATATATATGATAGTCCTAATATTATCTTCCATAATAAATATGTACAGTATACCTTGGGAGGTTACTGACACTTGACAGATTACTGTATGTATTTATAGCTCTGGTGTATGTGTTCTAACTCGACCACCTCCTTACGAGGAGGGATTGTGGCCATTGTATGTGTACTCTGACTCGGCCACCTCCTTACGAGGGGGGATTGTGGCCATTTTATGTGTAATTTACCTTTGAAAGTAAGAGAGGTGAAGATAATAATTGAACACACTAGTTATAAAACCGTTCAAAACGTTAATAGTTAAACACACTAGTTGTATAACAGTTCAGAATGTTAATAATTGAACACACTAGATATAAAACAGTTCAGAACGTTAATAATTGAACACAGTAGTTATAAAATAGTTCAAAACGTTAATAATTGAACACAGTAGTTATAAAACAGTTCAAAATGTTAATAATTGAACACACCAATTATGAAACGATCCATGACGCTTTTACAAAATCAGTCTCTGGATATCACACTAAACAAAAAACAAAATGTAAGTAATATAAATATAGTCTCGATAAGAATTAATATGCCATATGCTAGGATACACTGAAGTGAAATATGCTTAAAAGCACATTTTTGTGAAAATTGTTAGTTCAAATCAGAAGCCTTGAAGAGTTAGAAGAAATAAAAATTCACATAATAAAGCAAAAAAGTATCCCAGTTATAAAAGTAATCATCAGTATTTCTAAATCATCTTTTCACTGGGGACTCTAGGTTTTAGAATTCAGAAATAGTTTTGGTTCTGTGATTGAAAATGAAGCCTTTATAAAACCATAAACTTGTTCACAAGACTTTACCATATATATAAGAGATGAGGTTTAGATTTTTCTTATTTTCTTTTACCAAGAAAATTTGGGGATATATTCATGATTTTGTGTTTGAGTATATTTTTCTATTTTTTGAAATTATTAGAGGAATGGTTACACTGCTTCCTATACTAACAGTTTATTGTTATTGTTTACCGTTTTTTCATGATTAATCCCCATTTGAATGGGGGTGGATATAAGTCAGAGCTGGAGAATTAACCCTGGATTGCCCTTCCAAAATGCTCTGCTGTGGGCTCGAACACGTGACTGTCACTTCCCGAGTAGAGTACTTATATCACTATGCCACCTATTGTAAATTTATATCAGTTGAAAATATTCGAAATGCAAATGTCCACAAGTCATAATTGTAACTAGATTTATATGAAAAGGCAAATTAGTGTTACTACACACACTTGATACAATAACCTGTATCACTGTGATATAGTAGAGCAGAGTACTGTACATATATACCTATACTGATAAAGATCCTATATATGTTGACCCATATGCTGTGGATCTGTAACTGAAAAGTATTTGTGAAACTATGGATTGAGGTTGGGATCAGTATATCACAGAAGTGAAAATACATTGTGGTTTTGATTTTTTCATTTTCTGTTTTTGTTATGATCCAATATCCATATGTTTTGGCTTGTGTAGTGTTTTTTGACACCAGGGTACTGCAGAAGTGCAGTGGCTAGAGCACGCGACTTAAGAAGGGACAGACAGCAATAAGTCCAAAAGCAGTGTGTTAGAAATGACATCTAGCCTCAATTCCCCAGCTCCTACCTGTCTGTGTCTGCCACCTTTGAGGGGATTAATTGTGACACATAACATAGCAAAGAAGAAACATTGGTTTTATGAAACCATTTTCTTACTAAAGTCAAGGTACAGCTGTATTTGGCTTCCTTTATTTTGTGTCATGTGATGTTTTCTCATTGCATTTCATTATCAATTATGCAATATAATTTCTCTTAGGTCTTCTTTTAATGTATCTCGTGAGAGTAATCCATATCTTATTTGTACAATATGCAAAAAGAGTATATATCAACATCTAAAGCGGTAGACTTTTTCATTTGCTCAAGAATTGAGGGTCTGATATGGCACAGATGGATGATATCTTGTTCAGGTAATAGTAATAATCTGTACTTTTTAATTAATGAAGCTTTTAGAAAAAACAGAATATAAATTCTACTTGCTGGCTGTTGCAAGACTAGTAATGTATTTCATTTTTTAATTATTTTTCAAGAACATTTGAGTTTGTTTACAGTACTGTGGTTATGTTGTAAAAGTTTGAAAAATATCATATTAGTATGAAATCATGCACACTTATTGTGGTACTTACTTTTTGTAGAAACAATTATATCATACACTGATCACTAAAAAGAAAGACATAATTTATTGAAAGCCATGGCTCTTTTATAAAGTACTACATGCTGAGGAAATGTTAAGCATGCATGAAGTAGCATTTTTTTTATCAAAAATCTATTCTAGAAAAGCAAGCAGTATTTATACATATGCACATGCAAACACACAAACACACGATCAGTCTACAAGCGGCCCTACCGATGGGCAGTTTAGCACAACAGCTCTGAACCACCCATCTCTGCTGCAGTTTTGAAGGTTGTCTCCATAGGATGAGGGAAGGAGGGAGGCAGTATGGGACTGAACCCATTTTCTTTTACCATCACCATCATGAGCATCACCTGCTACATGCACCAACTAGACACTACCGACGAGCTACCATTGACTACCATCTTCTACCGAACATCTGCTTCTTGCTCTACTGAGTCTAGCAGCAGCTGTTGAGCAGGCAGACAGGCAGACACAGCAGGTTTGAAGCAGGCAGACAGACAGGCAGGGAGGGAAGACTTCAGACAGATGTCTCCAGTAGATCTGGGTCGTCGAGCGCATCCACAGAAATGCGTGTGCAATAGCCTCCACTGGAGGTCAAAACGCACCTCACCACATTCTCTCTGGGCGTGCGCTTGCTGCTACCTGTGCTGCGACCTGCTGAAGAACTGCCTTTATCTATTATTGGTGGTGCTGCAGAGATCATTTCTGTATCTAAAGATGGTTCTAAACCCTGTGGAGAAGGTGGTGCCAAGAGACGCTGTTGGCTTCCGTGAGCCTGATGACGAGAGCTTCCCCAAGTCCCAGTTGGAGTGCCTTTTAAGGTAGGGTCAGATGCATGCGACCCACGTGACCTGACAGGTGATGACCCTGAGGAAATAAATGTTGGCCATCACATGTGTTACATTTCCACAAGTTTTATATTGATTTAAGTTTTATAAGGGATATAACATTAATAGACCCTCGTGCCATAAATATATATATATATATATATATATATATATATATATATATATATATATATATATATATATATATATATATATATATATATATATATATATATATATATATATATATATATATATATATATATATATATATATATATATATATATATCCCTCACCTTACGTGATCTTCAGTAACACGGATTTGATTATACGTGATTTAGAATATTAAGCAAAATTATCTTCGTGATATGTATTGCTTTTAGTTCTCATTATGGAGGTGAATGCAGACAGATAGAAGAAGTGGAGTTAAGGCTAGATTCCCTTCCTAATGCCCCACGGTAGACTCGATAGTGATTCTGTCACCTCCTGAAGTGTGCATTCTACCACCACGCTGCCTTGGTCCCCAAAAGTATTAAATAAAATAATAGAGAAAACCTGTTCAGTGGTATGTTTTATATTTCTTGGATGTTTATTATTGTAGTTTTGTTCATTATGTTTTAGTAGAGTTTCCACACACACTAGCAAGCACACCTGTGTAAGCTTTTCATACTGAATCATGTTATGTTCAGGTAGATGTTTAGTAAATCTCTTCATTATTATGTTTTATACTCATACTGAATCATGTTATGTTCAGGTAGATGTTTAGGAAATCTCTTCATTATTATGTTTTATACTCATACTGAATCATGTTATGTTCAGGTAGATGTTTAGTAAATCTCTTCATTATTATGTTTTAAACTCATATACTGAATCATGTTATGTTCAGGTAGATGTTTAGTAAATCTCTTCAGTATTATGTTTTATACTCATACTGAATCGTGTTATGTTCAGGTAGATGTTTAGTAAATCTCTTCATTATTATGTTTTATACTCATACTGAATCATGTTATGTTCAGGTAGATGTTTAGTAAACCTCTTCATTATTATGTTTTATACTCATACTGAATCATGTTATGTTCAGGTAGATGTTTAGTAAATCTCTTCATTATTATGTTTTATACTCATACTGAATCATGTTATGATCAGGTAGATGTTTAGTAAATCTCTTCATTATTATGTTTTATACTCATACTGAATCATGTTATGTTCAGGTAGATGTTTAGTAAATCTCTTCATTATTATGTTTTATGCTCATACTGAATCATGTTATGTTCAGGTAGATGTTTAGTAAATCTCTTCATTATGTTTTATACTTCTTTGACATTCATAATTGCAGCTAGGTTTGTTATGTTCTAACATTTACATTACATTGTAGCATCTTCAGTCTATGCCTAAAACACTTGTGGAAAGCTTTATTGCTATATCGCGTAGTGTTTAGGTAGAGGTTTTGTAAAATGTTTACAAAACAACTTGTGGACTGCTTTACATAGGATGTAAATTAGAATAGTTAAAGGTCAAATACAGTTCAGTAATGTAGGCATGAGTTAAAGTATATGGGAGGTTGGAAAAAGGTACGTATATGCATATTTTATAGGCCCATTTACAATATACTGTATAATGATCTTGAACGTATGTGATATCTGACTTACGCAAGGAGTGGTGGAATTAATTGTTCATGGGAGATGTAGAACTACTGTATGTACTGTGTGTATATATATATATATATATATATATATATATATATATATATATATATATATATATATATATATATATATATATATATTATATATTATATATTATATATATATATATATATATATATATATATATATATATATATATATATATATATATATATATATATATATATATATATATATATATATATATATATATATATATATATATATATATATATATATATATATATATATATATATATATATATATATATATATATATATATATATATATATATATATATACATATATATATACATATATATATATATATATATATATATATATATATATATATATATATATATATATATATATATATATATATATATATATATATATATATATATATATATATATATATATATATATATATATATATATATATATATATATATATATATATATATATATATATATATATATATATATATATATATATATATATATATATATATATATATATATATATATACTGTAAATTTTTTTTTATGAACCTTTAAAAGTGAAATAAAGTTAATTACTTTTTCGCCTTTAGGCGTTCTGTGAAAACTAAGTAAAAATTGTTAGCAAAAGCTTTGATGTCTGTGTATTTAAAGAACTTATTAGCCAAAGAGCTTAGATATATAAGAACAAGTACGGTATCCTGAGTGCCTCTCTATATATGGTACCCTGAGTGCCTTAATATGTATGGTACCCTAAGTATCTCTATGTATGGCACCCTGAGTGCTTCTTTATACTTTATAGGCTACCCTGAGTGCTTTTTTTATACTCTTTAGGGTACTCTTTGAGTGCTTCCTTTATACTCTTTAGAGTACCCTGAGTGTCTCTTTAGATTTTTGCAAGTTAAATGGGGCTGTTGCATTAATATGTATAAACACTTATGATGAACTCTAACCATGATGATCTTTAGAAATACAATTATGAAACAGATTTCCAGGAATGTCTAGTCTCAGAATCATTGGTCCAGAGTATATGGAGTACACAATTGGTTTGTTAGGAAAGAGAACCTTGAGGATTTTGAAATAATTATTTATGATTATACAAAATTGGTTTGTCATTAGAGGAGCCTTGGGGATTTTGACATATTATTTATGATTATACAAAATTAGTTTGTCACTAGAGAGAACCTTGAGAATTTTGACATAGTTATTTATTAGAAAGCAAAACTGGTTCATCTTTAGAGAGTCCTTTAGGAATTTGACATAGTTATAATTATACAAAACTGGTTTATCTTTAGAGAGAGAGATTTAGTCTTTTGACACACTTATTTATAATTATACAAAATTGATTTGCCATGAAAGAACCTTGAGGATTTTGACATAGCCATGTATAATTATACAAAATTGGCTTGTCCTGAAATAGAGCCTTGAGAATTTTGATATACTGTATGTATTTATAATTAAGAAAATTTGGTTTATCATGAAGGAAAGATTGAGGATTTTGAAATAATTATTTATAATTATAGAACTGGTATGTCATGAGAGAGAGGCTTGAGGATTTTGAGTTTTTAATAAATATATAAAATTGGTATGTTATGAAAGATAACCTTGCAATCTTTGACATGGTTATTTATGATTACTCTATACTTGTCTTTAAGAGGATTCCTACAGAATTTGATCATTCACTTTCCTCAGACTTACATACTCTGTTATCCATAACTTTTTCAAGTGATGTATAGTCGCAGTGTACTTATGTATGTAAATGACAAGGACAAATAAACATTTAATCAAAATGTTTATCAATGTAAAGGACTTTAAAGTTGTATCCATTAATTATACAATTATGTCATCATGCACCAATGTAAACAAAGTTTTTTTTTACATAATTTGTGAGATTTTACACACATACATATACATGCCCCCAATCTCCCTTGCAAGAGAGTGGTCGAGCCAAGAAACACGCATTCAACATGATCCACACATACCTCAACTACTCCTCTTAGTTCCTTGGGCATAAAAGGTTACCACATTCCCCCCCCCCTTCCACCCTGCTTTGGTCACCCACAAGAAATAAAATTTAGTCTATACAGTGGGGGAATTAATATTTTATATGTAATACAGTATTAGTATTGTATTTTTTTCTGCAGCAGTATGTTTACATACTTTAGAGGTGTTTTTGTTTGGTTATTTTAAAGGGACACAGTTATATTATTTTTATTAATCTCTATTTTTACCTCATGGTTACAAATAAATTTTGCCTCGGTTTAGTAATTTTAATTTAAGGCAGGGCTCATTTTAAATAATAGAAGATCAGGGATAAGGATGGGCAAGATAGGATGAATTGTAGTAGGATGATTGAATGATGCCGTTTGAGTATTGATGTTTGGCACGCCCGTATTGACACATTGTTTTGGTGCCAAACTTTTTGTACATCTACCTTTTGGGTGCTAGGAATAAATTGTTTGAATGAATAATTTACGTCTTGCAAAGGTAATATGGTTAGATTAGGTGAAGTATGCTTGGGTTAGGTTAGGTTTTCTAAATATAAATTTCTTCTTAGCTCTAGAATGTACACTGCAGATGGTTTGTTACCTAAATAGGGTTTAAGCACCCAGACAGTTATGCCAGATTGGCATTGCCAAAACGGCTGTATTGAAGTGTACCAAACTGATGATGAATCCTTTCACCCTTTTCATTTTTTAGTCAGTTTTTTCTAGCCTCTTAGTTTCAGTGAGATAATGCATCATATTAAAAAAAATGCCTGCTTTTAACACAGATTACACTACTACACATGTGAAGTATTTGAGACACAAAGCATGCTTTGTGTGATAATACAAGCATCTCGTCAAGTATTTGAGACACAGATCATGATTTGTGTGTAAATAGAAGCCCCTTCGAAGTATATGAGACACTGAGCATATTTGTGTGAAAATACCAAGAGCACGTGGAGTATTTGAGAGACAAAGCATGGTTTTTGTGAAAATACAATCATTTTACCTTCCAATATTCTGAGCTAGATTGATATGTATGTAGATTTTCATCTTTATACCTGTTTTCCTAGATATAGCTACTGTTTTTGCCATTCCTGGAATGTTGTGGATCAGACATTTAATTTAGAAAATTTTTATGAAAATAGTTAAGATGTGATGGTACTTTAGTCTGGATTTATGGTATCTGGTAAAGGAGAGTAACCCCAGGATGCTCAAGGGTCATTCATATTAAATATGCATCTAACCTAACCCAACCCAGCCCAAACCCATCCCATCCCAACCCTTTACTGGGATATTTAACTATACTTAAGTGTACTGGGGGTTATATAATATTACAAGGTCCAATTTGTTTATGCATATTGTATACATGTAAGTTATTTATAAACAATTCTGTTTATATAATACTTTAGTACTGTGTATATATATTATAACTTTTATATAGTTGTTGCTCTCATGAAATGTTAATCCTCTGATTGGGTACATTTAATTTAGTAATGGCATATATTAAAGTATAATATCTTATGTGATAATGCTTGTGAAGGAGGGGGTAACTGGGAGAGGAACTTACTGGGGGCGTGATGTCAGAGTTGGCAGGGGGGCGCGTCCAGCTCAGGATCCTTGGCGTCTGTAATACGTCCTCACTCAGTAATGGATTTTTTTTTTTATCATGAGGAACAAACATCTAATTACTCGTTTCTAAGTGAAGGAAAGTGAACTAGAAGATATGATCTCTGATAGCATAGACAGAAATGTGCATTGGAATAATAAATTGATCAATGGGAACCAGCATGGTGTAACAGTAAATTTGGGTTGAAATTTTCATGCTGGGTATAAATTTGTTTAAAAATCGTTTAAATTTAAGGGTTATTTTTGGGAGGGGGTGGAATTTTATGGATGTCTTTATTAAATTTATGGAGTTTTTCATGGGCTGAACATTTCTGGCTGGTTTTAAATTGTCCTTAAACAAATCGTTAAATTTAGGGAAATTTTTCTGGGTTGAAATTTCTGGCTGACTTTAACATTGTTCCAAAGAAATTCATTGAATTTTGAAAGATTTTTTTTGGAGGGTTGAAATTTTCTGGCTGGTTATGAAGTTGCTCTTAGAAAACTCGTTTAATTAAAGGAGATTTTGAGCTGAAATTTTCTGTCTTTTCTTTAAGATTGTCCTTACAAGTAATCGTTAAATGTAGGGAAATTTTTTGGGTTAAGATTTCCTGTCTGTATTTGAAGATTTTTTAGGAAAAATCTCTATACTTTGGAAGATTATTAAACAGGTCTCTTCCTCAAGCCGATCTTGAGAGTATTTATTTAAATTGACATTTCTCCAACATGTTCTTTCCACTGTGTATAACACTTTGAGGATCTTTATTATAATATATAATAGTGTTCTAATATATATATATTTGTAATTTGAGGGAATTGATCTAATGGCTGCTAATTTTTTACAAATTTCTATCCTTGGATGATGTGGTTTTGTGTGGATAGCAAATAGGAAACATGACAGGATCAGAAGGTAACAATATTGTGTATTTTTTTATCAAAAGAAAATAGAAATAACAAAAGAAAGAAAAAAAGGACAAGAATAAGAGGAAATAGCACAAATAGTTGGTTATATGTAGGATTCTTAATGTAATGCTAATATAATAAATACATAAACTTGAAAGGATAAATGGACTACAAAGTAAAAACAGAAGATAGGGGAGTGCCTCAGCCCTGATGCATGTGTGTACTCATCTTCAGAGGTAGTTAGATATGAGTAGTTACACATATGCAAGGAGGCACTCTTTTTATTTTTTTTATCCTTTCCTTATTAAGGGTATTTATCAAATGAAGCAGTCGTCCCAGAGTTTAATAAATGTAGAAAATATATGGATAATTTTATTGTATAAGGGCACTAGTTTTTTCTATCAAACACAAAACAGGAATTGTACTTATGGTAACTGAGTGCTCATGAATTATGCTATTGAGTGCTGGAAAGACATAGCTATATATGTCTACCTTAAAAAAACTAGGAAACTTATTATTTCTTCATAATATGCAATTGAAAAAGACTGTCCCATATGTCTTGTGTTTAACTCAGTAACTGCATACACAGACATGCATAATGTTTGAAAGGCAAGGTAAGTGCATATGTGCATAACCACCATAAATTTTATTCAAAAGTAAGGTACCTGCTTAATGAGTAAAAAGGGTATATCCTTTCACTCATGTGACATCTAAATATTTTATATTAACACAGGATAGTTTTGGTTTAATATAGCTATTTGTTATAAAGTCCTCTATGCTTGAATTTATAGATTTTTGCAGAATTGGTATTGATAACCCTTAATATATGGTATCGTGGGTAGAAATATAATCATTATCTGTCTAGGATAAATGGATTTAGAGAATTGCAGTCTTGGGATCAGTTTTACTTTTATAATAACTTTTGTGCTAGAAGCTTTGCTTATAGGTCATGGGTAGTGCATGAATATTTACAGGTATTGTTTGCAAGGGCTGTATGGATCCTTGTAAATGTTTTAACTTACCCGAACTAACCAATTCAAATTTCAGTGTACATCACACTTTCATTTGAAATTACAAATACTACTAATATATTTTATGCATCATTGTGTATAATTGGTAAAATAAACATCTGTTTGAAGAACAGAAAAAAAATTGCTTACTTTACCTGTCACCACAAGTAACCTTCTCAGGAGATTGAACAGCCCTCATATGAAAATGTCTTGTACTTACTGACACTTTCGCAGTAGGTTGCTGAAGTTCTCCGATGCGATGCCCTCCAGGCCAACGATCGAACAAATCCCTTCGTTCCTGTATGGACATTGTCAACGCTCATAGAGCGCTGTACGACACCGCGCCACACGTCTTGAGCTCCTATTCCCCTGACGCCTTCACTCGTTAGACCACTAACTCCTAATTGCTCGTTCAGAGAGTACAGCTTTGTGGTGATGTCCTTACCTGCATTGGATAGGATAACATTAATTTCAATACAGCTAATTTGCAGCTATTATGTTTCTGCAGTAGTGAGATCAGGAATGCCACCCTGTTATTTCTCTGTGCCGTGGGAGTCAAATAAAAGGGATAGGGGATAATGGACTGGCACATTTTTTCTCCTCATATTTCTTTTCGTTCTGGAAAAAGCTTTCAGAAGAGACAAGGATATGTAGTATATCTTTTAAGTCCTCCTATTCCGATTCCTTGATATTTGTGGCAACTCTGCTTGCATTGGAGGACTATAGCATTGCATTTAGACTTTCTTTAGATTTCCCATATGATCTGGTTTTATGCCGGGACTTTTGGTTTTGGCAAGTGCAACCATTACCCTGAGTCAGACCGTGGTGAGTTTCACACCCACCTAATCTCTAGATTTGCCATGTCTGTGAGATGATATGTTATTCATCCATGGGTAAATAAGTTGGAAGCTGATTTTACAAAGCTGCATTTTCCATAGTGCAATAAAAGCCATTGGTGATGATGCATGAAAGGTTCTTCATAATATTCTCACCAATTGTGTTTGGAGTATTATACATGTCCTGTCTCTAGTTACTCTGCCATTCACACCCATTTTTCTGGTACCTAATTGTGTTATGCCAAATTGCTTTTGAGTCCATTGAGATGGAATATACATGACTGATAGTATATTAGGATTCTACTGGTATATAATATGTCATAAGCCTTTGCCAGACTGTCCTATATATATCTAAGAAAAATTCCTTTGGATACAAGAAATAAGATTTAGGCAACTACGTCTCTATTCTAAATATCTAATATATCCTTTATTACCTATAAGGTTATGGATGACTGCTCTAAGGAAAGGACGGAGGTGTAGGACATGCCGAAGTCTTGGTCTAGACCAACATAAGTACTTACTCCGCTCCTCGGCCACAATGGTCACCTGCAAGAGATAATGTGCAGCTTTTTCATCATAGCCTTGTTATCCTTAAATCCTCTTCCAAAAAGGGTAAAGATTGTTTTTTTGCACCCCTTAAATTTTTGAACTAAATTGTTAGTAATACTCTGACAGGTTTTGATGGGGATTTGGGTACAGTATTTTTACAGCAATGCGGCGCATTTTAGGTTGTGTTGGTACAGCTGATCTCTTGAGTAGGAAGGGTGCATAAAACAAATTGTAACCTTAAAAGATATGGTAACTTGTTAATTCATCAGTGCTTATGAATGCTCTTGGTGTAATAAACAAATATATGTTCTATTTAGGCACATTATTATGCAGAAATAAGAAATGTGTCCATAAATTGGTATCAGAGGTACTGTACTTCAGAACTATTGTAAACATATAGGAATTTTTATAAAACTAATTTCTAAGTCTTTAATGAACATTGAGTTTAATCCTCTTTTACATGTTTGTGTTTCCTGAATTACTAGTTTATTTTTATATAAAATCTTTTTAAATTTACCTGAAATGCCTGATCTGAGTCATCTGCACAAGACTCCCATTCTGGTGAGTCGATGAACTGAGTTGGTAGGATGTAATGCAGATGTGTTGAGTCACATGTCACCCTTAACCTGTAATATTTACAATGCTGTAAAAGTTTGAAAAATATCCGTATTTTATTTTTAAATCGACTTAGTTCGTATAAAGTTATCTCAGTAGTTTTTTGCTTGGGGGTCGCGAAGTGATGTCATTTATATCACAATTTTAGAATTTTGCACTCACATCCATATAGGATGTTTGCTGTGTCTACCCCCGAATGGGGGTAGACACAGACATATTGGAGCTAGGAAATCAAGGCTGGATGCCCTTCCTAACCCCTTGCGGTGGTCTCGAACACCAGATTGTCACTACCTGAGTCTAGTGCTCAAACCACTGTGCTACTGCGGTACCCAGTCCCACCAATACATTCAGGTATGAAATATTGAACGGTACAGTAATGACCAGCTGAAAGTAGACAAAAATATAGGAACAAAATAATTGTTTAAAAATCTTTATGAAAGTTTTTGAGAAGCTTCTCTCTCTCTCTCTCTCTCTCTCTCTCTCCTCTCTCTCTCTCTCTCTCTCCTCTCTCTCTCTCTCTCTCTCTCTCTCTCTCTCTCTCTCTCTCTCTCTCTCTCTCTCTCTCCCTCCCTCCAGTGCTCCTCCCCCTCCCCCTCTTCTTTCCAGCA
>JAXCGZ010019657.1:2500-5000 GCA_037179515.1 Halocaridina rubra
AAATATGTTTTTGATATATGTACCTTTGTTTTTAATATACTAAGAAACAATCTTCCTGATTGCTTGTATAATTTTTCTACAGTAAACTCAGTTACCGGGTTAACTACCCGTCAAGGGGAGATTTATTAGTACGAAGGTCTAAAACTGGTATTGGCTCAAGAGATATAAACATTCGTGGACCTCATTTATATAATCAGCTTCCCAGTGAACTAAAAAATGCTGGTTCAGTGTATACTTTTAAATGTAATCTTAAGAAGTTACTCTTAAAGGAAGATTTTACTTGTAAATTTTAATGGTACACTCATCTTTATGATTTGTTTGTTTTAGTATGTCTATATCGTACACCACAGATGTCTATCTGGAATATATATGTATTTTATTTGAATACCCAATGTACATTGGAAATAAAGATTTATTATTATTAATATAATTACTCTCTCTCTCTCTCTCTCTCTCTCTCACTCATTCACTCACTCACTCACTCTCACTCGCTGCCCCTCATCTAACGTTCCTCAAGAGGCCTGTCATTTGCACCTTACAAAATATCCTCATCATCAGGTTAAAATACCTAAATATCAATTATGCTTCAGTGGATTCTGATGAGATACTAAACTATATTCCTGTAATTTTTAGGAAGTAACAATAAGTGCGGGGGAAAAATGATGTAGTGCGATGACAAAAAGAAAATCTTAGCAATCTATTTTTAAATTAATTAATATATAAATAAGAGCAGTACAGTTTTGAAAAGGGAAATGTATTTTCACTCACAATTAAACATGCACTTACACAAACAGTAAGAGTGAACAGAGTAAACGATAACACGTGGCCTCGTGTACAGTATAAAGCGAGTGTGAAATTGAAGGGTTCATTTTATATGAGCGGTTTTAAAGACAGTGAAAAAAGTCAGGGTCCCGTTTAATCTCACTTGAGTTCTAATCTAATCATATTTCCTTAATATTTACATACATTTAGCCCATTGGACATTTAAATAGGCACTCTACCAATTCTTTATTAGTTTCTGATTTCAAGTACTTCTTTCAAAACTAATTGCTCTTGCATATATATATATATATATATATATATATATATATATATATATATATATATATATATATATATATATATATATATATATATATATATATATTATATATATATATATATATATATATATATATATATATATATATATATACATACATACATACATACATACATACATGCATGCATGCATGCATGCATGCATGCATGCATGCATACATACATACATACATACATACATACATACATACATACATACATACATACATACATACATACATACATACATACATACATACATACATACATACATACATTACATTACATTACATTACATTACATTACATACATACATACATACATACATACATACATACATACATACATACATACATACATACATACATACATACATACATACATACATACATACATACATACATACATACATACATACATACATACATACATACATACATACATACATACATACATACATACATACATACATACATACATACATACATACATACATACATACATACATACATACATACATACATACATACATACATACATACATACATACATACATACATACATACATACATACATACATACATACATACATACATACATACATACATACATACATACATACATACATACATATATATATATATATATATATATATATATATATATGTACAGCACTAAATGGTAAGGAAGCCCATCAGTTAAACAACACATAGAAAAAATAAAGCTATATTTCGGGTCCTAACTAGACCCCTTTAAAGGCACAAGTGAATGTATAAAGTAACAACGATGTTACTCTATACATTCACTTGTGCTTGAGGGGGTCCAGTTAGGACACGAAATATAGTGTTATTTTTTCTATGTGTTGTGTCACTGATGGGCTTCCTTACCATTTAGTGCTGTACATATATATATATATATATATATATATATATATATATATATATATATATATATATATATATATATATATATATATATATATATATATATATATATATGAAAGCAGTTATTAGTTTAGAAAATAGTTATCCTGTACAATCACTGACTTAAAAAAAAAAAAAAACTGAGCAATCAATACTAGATAAACTTCATGGTTTATTACTGAATTGTCTGACATCTCTATCAATAATATTTTTTATTTCATGTATTTTCCTAATCTAATTTGTTTTGAGTTACCAATCTTGTAAGAGAGATATACATAAGCAAATCACTGCGTAGCAATGTTGCTAAATGTACTTCTTCTTTTGCTCATATTTGATTTTATTACAAATCTAATTAATCTATTTGGGAGAAGCTTTTAATTTTCCTTTCTTTGATTATTTCTCTCCAAATTTAACTTTCTTTGATGATTTCTCTATAAATTAAAAAATTAAAGTTATTAATATTGGATGAAAGATTCCCTTAAGAAACCGAGATTTAT
>JAXCGZ010019657.1:15000-40000 GCA_037179515.1 Halocaridina rubra
TATTTTTATGCACGTAATGTATTTCGCTCGTAGAGGAATGTGCTGTGGATATCCAATGATTTACCACTGTGTGAGTCCATATTTTAATAAGATTTCCTTGTATTAGTGTTAAACTTTGCCCCTATCGGTGTCACACTCATAAAAAATGAGTAATTATCATTCATTCTAAGGGTTCTGCTATGAAATAGAAAATAGTTTAACTTGTGAAATGGGAAAACGAGGTGAGGAAACTCTATTTCCCAATGAGTTCAAATGGCTCCAACTCCCTGAGTTCTTTTCTATGTGAAAATGTTCATGGGGAGAAACTTTATTCATCGACATGATTATTTTTCTTTTCTTTAAAACACTATTGGCCAATAAATAACGAACTAAGATATGTCTTTGGGAATGAGTGGTATGTACGTGTCTTGTTTGGATAATGGCACACTTTTATTATAACTATAATTAGAAGTAAAAATAAAAATTAGGAGACGTGTCTTTCCCGCGAACAAAGCGCTTACTTTTCATCAAAAGGGTAAAAACTGAACACATCTGATACTCATTTTTAGTTCTATCAATTATGTATTTTCCAGTAGCCAGCCTTTGCATGTTCATACTGGGTCTCTGAATTCTCTCTAGTCTGTTTAAAACTAGTGTCGCTACTGGTTCAAGGCTTTACCACTGGATGCTTTCCCTAACATCAACTCTTTCCACTTATGAAGCATAAGAAAATGGCTATTTACAATTATATTTTAGTCAAGTCTACTGCATTTATTAATATACTCCTCGAGTTTATGACATCCAAATTATGACAATAGATATCTATACTTTCCTCAGAGAGGTCATTTTTCCTTTGACATGTGGGAAAAATATCAATTAGAAAATATTTCTTTCTTAATCCAACAATTATCTATAATCTGCTCAAGTTTATGATTAACACTATGACATAATAAACCTATATATATACATATATATATATATATATATATATATATATATATATATATATATATATATATATATATATATATATATATATATATATATCATATATATATATATATATATATATATATATATATATATATATATATATAATCTATCTATCTATCCATCTATATATATATATATATATATATATATATATATATATATATATATATATATATATATATATATATATATATATATATATAGATAGATAGATTATATATATATATATATATATATATATATATATATATATATATATATATATATATATATATATATATATATATATACTCAATATTTATAAATAAGTAAATAAAATATATATATATATATATATATATATATATATATATATATATATATATATATATATATATATATATTCCTTTAATGTTTATCTTTCATGTTAATATTGAATAGCAAGTTGTCAATTAATTTTTTAACTATAACATTTAGAATTTATTAGTAAACTCTGAGTTAATAACAAATCAATACTGATAAACGAATATCGAAATTTAATAAAACTTTCAGCATTTATCAATAAACCTCTCTCGAGATTATTACATAAAAATTATGTCAACACACACACACACATGGCAATAAGAAAAAGGAAGGGAACAGAGGGTTTGAGTAAGACACTCAGTGTCTGAATGGAGAAGAGTTAGTAGTGGAGTTCCACAGGGTTCAATTTTAGGGCCACTTTTGTTCCTTGTATATGTAAATAATAATAATAATAATAATAATAATAATAATAAGCCTTTATTTCCAAAGTACAGAGTCCGTAAATTCATTCATGAATATGCTTGCAGATGATGCAGAGATTGTGAATAAAGTAAGACACAAGAACAATGGTAGAGTACTTCAGGAAGATCTAAATAGTCTACATGAGTGGTCATAAAAGTGGCTAATGAAATTCAATACTTCAAAATGTAAGGTAATGAGAATGGGTACAGGTGCAAGAAGGCCCAAGCTTGACTACTCGGTGGCAGGAGTACAACTTCAAGAGACAGAGAATGAGAGAGATCTAGGAGTAAACACACTGGCAGATTTGTAGCCAGAAATGCATATAACTGGCACAGTAAGGGCATCATATGCTTTCTTAGCAAATGCAAGGGTAGCCTTCAGGCACATGGACAAGGAAATGTTCAGAAATATTTATGTAACCTATGTGAAGCCAAAACTTTTTTTTTTTTTTTTTTTGGTGACACCAGGACGGACCCAAAAAATATAAAGTAAAACAACCCTCATCGGGCCTGGGCACGAAGAATACATAATGTAAAGAGAAACAGAGATGGAGAGTGTAATGACTTGTCAGATGTGAAGGGATAATAAAAGATATGTGATGAATATCCAAGAATATTCAGTGTTGATGTAGGCATAGAAAAAGAACCGTAACTGAAGGAAGACTTAACATCGAACTGTCCTGGACAGACCTATTTAAGTTCAAAAACCCTTCAGGCAAATGGACAAGGAAATGTTCAGAAATATTTATGTAACCTATGTGAGGCCAAAACTTGAATATGCAGCCCCATTTTGGAATCCACACTTGAAAAAGCACGTAGTTAGGCTGGAAAAAGTTCAAATACATGCTACAAAACTGGTGCAAGAAATACGCAATCTCAGTTATGATGAAAGGCTGAGGGAATTAAGCTTACTATCACTCGAAGCTACAAGAATGAGGGGGGATATGGTGACAGTCAATAAATTCCTTCATGGTTATGATAGAGCGGATAGAGATCGATATTTTGATATGGCTGGCTCTAGAACTAGAGGTCATAGTTTGAAGCTCCGTAAGAAAACTTTGTAGGATGTAAGAAAATACTTTTTTAGTGTAAGAGTAGTTTATAATTGAAATTCGCTAAGCGAGGAGGTAGTTATTGCTAACTCAATCCAGAGCTTTAAGGACAAATATGATAAGTATCACTAAATATAACATGAAACCGATCAGGGAACGGGAAGTTACGATATTGGGGCTCTTTCCCGTAAGCACAATTGGGTAATTACACACACACACACACACACACACACACACACACACACACACACACACACACACACACACACACACACAATTCGCTAAGCGAGGAGGTAGTTAATGCTATCTCAATCCATAGTTTTAAGGACAGGTACGATAAGTATCACTAAGTCTAAAATGGAACCGATCAGGAGACGGGAAGATACGAGCTTTGGGCTCTTTCCCGTAAACACAATTAGGTAATCACAATTAGGTAATCACACACACACACACACACACACACACACACACACATATACACGTTTTCCTAAGAGACGTTATGAACACTGATACTGCCAGCTAACACCCGTTCTAGAAAATAATTTTGCAGTACAAACAAAGATAAATATTAATCTTTATCCCAGCAACAACAGAAATCCAGCTGGGAAAATACAGAGTCATATTCTGCTATCGTGCATGCTATCCTTCACTCCATAATGCGCAATGAATCAAGCAGCATTTTTCCAAAGTCAGGAAAACGTCCACAAATTTAAAGAATTCCTGGAAAATATATATAGAGAGAGGGTGTATGTCCGCGCCAGAAAGAGGAAGAGTTAGTACCCTCATCCTGACATTTCATTTGCTTTTCTAACATTACTGCCAAAAAAAAAGGAAATAGGAGAGGATGGGAGACTTCAGTGTGTGTGTGTGTGTGGAGACGAAAGAGAGAAAAAGAGAGGATAAGCTGGTCACTATATATTGTGGAAGACCCGTCAGGTTATTACCACATATTCAGCAAAAGTATTTGTGTTGTTTTTTCGTTTCACAAGCAATTAGATATAAAAGTCATTCTTTACATGTAACATAATTCTTAATAAAGTAATTTCAGTTTACATGCAATTTAAATGCAAAATTTATAATTATAAAAAACCTAACGATAAGTTATAAATAAAAGTAAGCAATTAATTGATTTATATGTAAACAACTGAATAATAAAAGAAAATATAGTAAATCATGGCGAAAGCAGCAATGCCTAAAGTTATTTGATAAATGAATATAGGTAAAATATAGTGTCAATTTTATCAAGTTAAACATATTTTCTTGAAAGATATGATTAATAACATTAAAAATAAAACGCATGTACAAATACGTAGTCATATATACATACATACACCTTGGCTGTTTCCCCCTTTAATTGGGGGGTAGCCGACATCAAGAAAGGAAAACAAATAGGGGGATTACTTTGCTCTATGGGCAATGACGAGGGAGCTAGCGACCGTTCAGATGGCATTGCTGGAGTGCCACAGCCCATCCTCCCGGCTCTTCCACAACCTGTGTCACTTCACAACTGCCAGCTCCTCCTACTGCCCCTACCACAGGGCTATCTCTGTAAGATGCAGCCCCGTGGTAACAGCAGATGCCCATCAGAGCCGCGTCACAATCGCTCGCCACTCATTCCTATTCCTAGCACGCTCGCTTGCTTCCCTCACATCCATCCTCCTATCATTCAGGGCTCTCCTTACTCCATCCATCCATCCAAACCTAGGCCTCCCTCTAGCATTTCTCCCATCAACTCTCGCATTCATCACCTTTTTCAGCAGCCTTTCATCATCCTACCTTTCCACATGGCCAAACCATCTCAGAACATTCATATCTACTCTGGCTGTAATTTCTCTCCTCACACCCGTTCTTGCTCTCACCACTTCATTCCTAACCCTATCCAATCGAGATACACCAATCATACTCCTCAGGCATTTCATCTCAAACACATTTAGTTTCCGTCTCTCACTTACTTTCATACCCCATAACTCTGATCCATACATCACAGTTGGCACAACCACTTTCTTATACAAAACTTTCTTAACATTAATTTCCAACCCTCTATTCTTCATCACTCCTTTCAATGCACCCAACACTTTACATTCTTCATTCACTCTGTGACACACATCTGCTTCCACTCCACCATTTGCAGCTATAACCGAGCCTAAATACTTAAACTGATTAACCTCCTCAAGTGTCTCTCCATTCAACATAACATTCAATCCAGCGCCATCCTCATTTCTTGTACACCTCATAACCTTACTCTTTCCCACATTCACTCGCAGCTTCCTTCTCTCACACACCATTCCAAACACAGTATCATCTGCAAACAGCAACTGATTCAGCTCCCACTCGTTATCATCCCCATCTACCATTCTCAAACCTCGACCACGCACTCGCTCATTCACCTCTCTTACAACTCCATCAATATACAAATTGAACAGCCATGGTGACATCACACATCCCTGTCTCAGTCCCACACTCACTGGAAACCACTCACTCACTTCATTCCCTACCCTAACACAAGCTCTACTACCCTCATACAATCTCTTCACTGCATGCAACAATTTACAATTGATTCCATATAATCTCAAAGCACTCCACATAGCCTCTCTATCAACTCTATCATATGCTTTCTCCAGATCCAAAAATGCAAAATACACATCCTTACCCTTTGCTAAATATTTCTCGCATAACTGCCTAACTATAAAAATCTGATCTATACAACCTCTACCTCTCCTAAAACCACTCTGCACTTCCGCAATCACATATTCTGTCTTATCCCTAATCCTATTAACCAGTATCCTACCATACACTTTTCCTACCACACTTAACAAACTTATACCCCTAAAATTACAGCATTCATACATATCTCCCTTACCTTTGTATAGGGGCACTATACAGGCAATCACCCAATCCACTGGCACCAATGACAACATAAAGCATATATTAAACACTCTCACTAACCATTCCAATGCAGTCACACCTCCTTCTTTCAACATCTCCGCTCTCACACCATCCATTCCAGGTGCTTTACCTGCTTTCGCTTCATACACTGCCCTTTTCACCTCCTCTCTTGTAATCTCTCTCTCATTTTCATCTCCCATTACTGGCCCTGGAACCCCTCCCACTGCCACTATAGCTGCCTCTCTATCTTCCTCAACATTCAGCAAGCACTCAAAATATTCTGCCCATCTTTTCCTTGCATCGTTCCCTCTTAACATCTGTCCATTCACATCTTTCACTGTCTCTTCCATCCTCGATCCACCCTTCCTTGCTCTCTTCACTTCTTTCCAAAACTTCTTTTTCTTCTCCTCATATGACCTACTAAAATCCTGTCCCCACCTAACATTTGCCAACCTCTTCTCTTCCTCTACCTTCCGCTTGGTTTCCACATTTTTCTCCCTATATCTTTCATACTTCTTCCTACTTTTACACTGCAGCCATTCCTCAAAAGCCCTCTTTTTCTCTTCCACCTTCATTTTCACCCCTTCATTCCACCACTCACTGCCCCTCCTCATGCCACCTCCAACAACCCTCTTTCTACACACATCACTTGCATGTCCCACAAAACATTCTTTCATCAACCCCCATTCCTCCCCTAACTCCCCAACTTCTCTTTCTTTCACCCTGTCATATGCCACTCTCAACCTGTCCTGATATTCCTGTCTCTTCTCTGGCTTTTTCAACTCTTCCACCTTCACTATTTCCCTTCTACATCCCCCCACACTATTTCCCCACTCTTTTGCTACTACCACTTTTGCTTCAACCAAAAAATGATCAGACATCCCAGCAGCCACACCCCTGAATGCATGTACATCTTTCACTCTACCAATCATGCTCTTTGCTACCAACACATAATCCATCAATGCTCTTTCTTTCACTCTTCCATTTGCCACTCTCATCCATGTATACTTATTTATTAACTTCTTAAATAAACTATTACCTATCACCAACTCTTGCTCCACACACATATCTAACAGTCTCTCGCCACTCTCATTCCCACCTGGTACCCCATACTTTCCTACAACACCTTCTATCTCTCCATCACCCACTCTGGCATTCAAGTCACCCAGCACAACTACATAGTTCCTTCTACTCAGACCATCCACACATCTAGTTAATTCATTCCAGAATTCATCCCGCTCTTCCTCACTTCTCTCACATCCTGGCCCATACGCACTAACAAAAGCCCAACATTCCCTTCCTATCCTAGCCCTCACCCACATCAGCCTAGATGACACTTCTTTCCATTCCACTACCTGATTTACCATCCATTCACTCAGCAATAATGCCACACCTTCTCTCGCTCTCCCCCTTTCAACCCCAGACACCCTACCCGTCACATCACCAAATGCCACTTCTCCTTTTCCTTTCATCTTCGTCTCATACAATGCCAATACATCCATCCTCCTCTTACCAAACATATATCTAATCTCACATCTTTTGCTCTCTATCGTACTACAACCACGCACATTTAGACACCCCAAAACTAGAGTTTGGGGAGAAGTTATTCTCTCCCCTTCTTCTTTGACGTCTCGCAGGAGGTTGATACAAGGGGGGGATTCCTAGTCCCCCCGCCCCGTCCACTTTTAGTCACCTTTTACGACACGCAGGGAATACGGTGAGGCTATTCTTTGATATTGTGCCCGCCCCACAGGGCACCGTAGTCATATATATATATATATATATATATATATATATATATATATATATATATATATATATATATATATATATATATATATATATATATATATATATAAGAATTAAAAAGCATTAACACCAGGATGGTGAAATCAGTGTTTCAAAACCATTTGTATTAAGACTATCTAACCCTTATTTGCCATCTAGCTTATTACACAAAAATATTCATAGTAGAAACTGATACTGCAAAATATTTTCAATTTTAATTCCCTGACATGATCTGATTTAACTACATAAAAGAGACTTCAATATCATGCTAAAACGACTCCGCAAAGACGACATTAATATGTCGTTCCATTTCCATTACAACAGTCTCTCTCTCTCTCTCTCTCTCTCTCTCTCTCTCTCTCTCTCTCTCTCTCTCTCTCTCTCTCTCTCTCTCTCTCTAATAAACTAAATAATACTAAACTAAGATTTCATTTACCTGTGCATAGGACGCCAACTCATTAGTAGAAAATAAACATCTTGGCATTACATAAAAAGTACTGGGTAAGGAAGGGAGAGGTCGCAGTACAGGTTAGGAAGGAACAGGAAGTGGGAAAGGAAATTGCTCCCCATTTTCATTTCCATCTTATATTACTGGAGAGGCTGGTGGAAGTTGACATATATCACTTCTTGGTAGCTCAGTGGTTTTAGTCCTTGCCCCTCACCTAAGATATAACGAGTTTTCGCTAACAAAGATCGCCTACACAGCTTTTCATTACCAAATCTACACATTACAGATTAAAAAAAAAAAAATGTAACTGGCATCCTTCACATCAACACTATCTTCACGAGCTCCTATTCTGATAAAAACAAAAAAATGATCACCCCCAAAATCTCAGGCAGAAACTTCTTAATCAAATTCTGGAAGCAGAAGAGACAGCACTGGCGACTGTCGTCACAAACTCTGAGCCATCTTCGTAGGATTATTGAGTAAGCAAATAGAAGCAATGGGTCATTGGTGAAAATAAATGAAAAAAGGAGCCGAGAGAAAAGCATAGGCCAATCCTACTTCTGCAACTACAAGGAAGTATTGGGAATGAGGTGCGATTTCAGTAGTATTTATATTTTCTTTAAATCTCTCCTTAGCTATTAATATCTTTCTCACTAAATCTAATTTCAGAGGTAATAATACCGTTTTCCCATTCGTAAAAAGATAAAATATACCATTTTTTTATATTTTCTCTAAATTTAATATCTGTCGTACTCAGCGTCACTTTCTTAAAAAAATAAATTCCTACTTCTTGAAGTCTATTTTTACAAAAATTTCATCGGGAATGCGCTAAAACATCATTTCCATGTTTTGAAACCTTTATATACTGAATTTCAAATAATTAGTAATGTCTCCATTTCCCTTTCCTAAAAATAGCCCAGTTTTTGTCATGTTTTTCTTAAGATATCACATTATTTATTTTCCCCACTATGAATTCCAGTTTAATGAAACATTTTCCCTTATCATTCTTTCAGAAGTATATATCATCATTCCACTTTCTGGAGGAAAAAATATTATTTTCCTTTTAAAGACTCACGTAGACAAATTTCCTAAAGTCGGCTTTACAAATGTCAAATTTTAAATTCACGCTGTTTAACGCTACAAGTCATATATAAAGATATATGAAGGATATATTCATGATGGATAACAGATAAGAGCTCTCTTTTAAAAGCGAGTTAAGATTTCAAGTAGTCAAAACCTTTAATATTTCTCCATCTTTATTTTTTACTATTTCCTCATATGGGTTCTACATTATTTTGAGATCGTGTTTCCTCATAAGGATGTGTTGATTACTTTTCGTGATGAAGTAGTAGAGAAGCCTAAGAACCCCCTAAGGAAAAAAACATGCAAATTTTACAAAGTTTTGCTGATAGATATACATGATTAATGCCGATCAGTATAATGATTCCTGAATGCAGTATACATTGGATATATCAGAGGTATTTGCTCACACGAATATATAACTGTTTAGCTCATGAGTTTTAGTAGCTTTGCGATTCTTATGATTTCCTCTTGAATGTAGGATATGTACCTGAGACACAAATAATTTTCTCATTCGAATACTAAACCGTGTCCCTCATGAGTTTCTGCAGTTTTGGCATTATTTTGGGGGTCTTCGAGAATATATTATACTAAAGACACATAACCATTTTCCTCCCGCAAAATATGCAATTAAGTTCCTGGTGAGATTTTATACTTTACATTGTTTTTTTTTTTTTTTTAATTGAGAGACTGGCTTCATTTTACTCCCTCAAATATTCAAGTATTGTCCGTAGGGTGTTGTAATTTGTAATATTTTAACTGATTTATTACCATTGTCTCTTCAATGAACTGTTTCTTGAGACAAACATTGGTTTCTCAAATATTGGGCGGATTTCTAGGTGAGATATGTTTGTGTATGTGCTTTGTAGTATGTAAAGTATTACTAATGCTCTCTGACTGCGCCGTAATTCAGACTGGAAAGGGACGATTGGGCGATGCCCTTTGGGTGCTAATGTTTCGGCCTTATGGGCACACACACACACACACACACACGCACGCACGCACGCACGCACGCACGCATGCACGCACGCACGCACGCACGCACGCACGCACACACACACACACACACACACACACACACACACACACACACACTCACACACACGCGTTCAGTGACACACGGAATTGCTCCTCTTAAATTTTTAACTGTTTCGAGTGACTAAGTGCTTAGTGGAAAACTTTACCATAATTTCCATAAATCTGAAATCCTGCAGAGTATTGTGAGTACAAAAACTTATATTTGTTGTAAGACGAGACTGTTCATATTAAAGGAAAAAAAATTGAGAACTTTTTCGTGAAGAAGAGAGAGAAGCTGCCGTCCAGTTCTGCCTCGAGGGAAATCTAGAAGAGTTGCCAGAGGTGGAGCCATCACATCACATTACCTAATTTTTTGTGTAAACTGGGGAAAGCTCTTAAGCCGTTTACCTGATCCTGTGGTTCTATATATTGTTAAAATCAGTATCCTTCCCATTTATATTAACTAGTTAGTTAGTTTGATACACGAAAAAATTGAATAATAAAAGAAAAAAAAATTACCAAATACCCACCTGTTAACAGTACTGAGTTAAGTTGCCAAGTAGTACAGCAGTCTTATTTTCTTCATTTGTTTTGCTTTTCTTTTAGCTTTCTCTTTTACTATTTTGTCATTTTGTATATATATTGAGTTAAATGTAAAGTCTAATCCCGTGATAACATATCTTGGTTAGCAAGTCAGTTTATCAGTTAGGAAGAATATATAACAGAAACAGGTGGGTGCCACCTCAAACACAAATTCGAATTTTCCTTCAGGTTTGTCTTTTGTTTTTCTTTTTCTTTTTATACTTAAATTACCATGGTCAAGTTTTTAAGTTAAGATGTGTGTTACCGGAAAGGAGACAAACTGAGTCACTAAATAGCACTTATATGGAGATATAAAAATTCTGTGTGAAGCTAAATTAGAAGTTTTTCTCTTTTTTTTTCCTCTTTCTCGTCTTCTTTCTATATTCTGTGAGAGGGAGAACATAAAAATGTAGCCATCTCTGTCCCAAACCTCTCCCACCCATGGGTCGGGAGAAGGGGTAGTCATCAGGGGACTTAAACAGAGAATCAAGAAGTTAGAGGAAATGGTTATAAGCCTTGATGATAAAATTCGGAATATGGATGGAGAAATGAAAGAGAATGAAACACTCAGAGAACAAATAAGATCTTTGGAGGAAGCAAATAAAGCACAAGGGCAGGAGAGAAAGGAACTAGAAAAAAGAATAAAGAAGCTGGAAGGGGAAAAGAGTCAACTACAATCTAGAATTTCTAAACAAGAAGATAAAAACAAACAGCTAAATGACAACCTAAAGGAATTAGATGTTAGTTCACTGCTCTCTTCTGAGAGAGACGAGATTGCTGCTTGGAATGTTCAGATTAAGGAAAACATTGAACAGTTCAGAAAAGAGTTCCAGGAGCTGAATATGGAAAATGATGCCATGAAAACGTCCTTTGCTGATGCACTAAAGGGAAATGTGGCAGTAAAAGAGGCTGTAAAGGTGGTGGCACTGGAAAACATACAAACAGTTGACTATAAAGAGACAGTAATCAAAAAAATGAAAGACGTTGTGATGGAAAGGGCAAACCCACTCATCAGACAGGCACTTGATAAGGAGAAGACAGTGGTAATCTCAGGCATAAGTGAATCCCAGGAGCCAACATGGCAGGGGAGACTTGAAGAAAATAAAGCTAGCGTTGTAGACCTGATAAGAAAGCTTGGAGTAGTATGTGGTCCTGAGGATATTGTAAACATACACCAACTAGGTAAATATTCGAGGGAAGGAAAGCCGAGACCAACAAAAGTAACCTTTGAGAGAGGGGAAACATGTAGGGAAATATTGTTGAGAAAAAAAAAGTCTAAAAGACCTTCAAGAATGCAAAGAAGTGTTCATTAGACGATACAGAACACAGGAAGAGATGGGAAAGATCAAAAACTTGTTGCAAGAGGCAAGAAGGTTAAATGATGAAAGAAATGAAGAAGAGAAGAAAAATTTTTGTTACAGAATACTTCCAGACAAAGGGGAGATAAAGAAGATAATGACAGAAGATCAGGGGATGGGGCCTCATTAAGATTGTTATACACAAATGCTGATGGATTAGCTGGTAAGGCAGTAGAATTAAAAGATAGGATCCACAACAGTAAGGCAGATATAGTAGCATTTACAGAGACTAAGTTGAGTGAGGACATAAACAGTGTCACAGTTTTTCCTAAGGGCTTCAGAATACTAAGGGTCGAAAGATCTGAGAGGACTGGTGGAGGGATAGCACTGCTCATAAGTGAGAGGATTCAAGTTGAAGAAATAAACTTGGCTATAGAAAGTGAGTTCAGGGAATTTCTTGTTGCTCGCATAAATACTGGGTCAGAGAGCATTATAATAACTGTTGTATACAACCCACCAAGGAACCAAAATAGGCTTGAAATTTATGAGGAAAGTCATATAGGTACTATTGAAGTCATAAACTCAGTTGTTAACATGGCACGGAAGAAAAAATGTAGGATTTTGATTATGGGAGACTTTAATCATAAAGAGATAGATTGGATAAATCTTGACCCACACAGTGGTGAGGACTCATTTGGGGCAAGATTCCTAGATTGCGTACAAGGGAATTTCCTACACCAACATGTAATGGAACCAACAAGAGCCAGGGGTGGGGATGAGCCATCACTACTTGATCTAGTGTTCACAGATAATGTGTTGGATATTGAAAATATTGAGTATGAACCACCAATTGGAAAGAGTGACCACTGTGTGTTGTTGATGGAGTATATCATTGAAGACAGTCTTCCTGAGAGTAGAGGCACTGATGACATGAGGAGGAACTATCCGAAAGGAGATTACATCAAAATGAATGAGCTTTTTGCAGTTATTGACTGGAGAACCTTATTTTACAACAAATCTGTACAAGAAATGTATGACATCTTTTGTGAGAAATATGGGAAGATAGTAGATTGCTGCATACCTGTCACCAAAGTAGGTGTAATTCATGCCAGAGAGAAATGGTTCGATAATGGGTGTAAAAGAGCTAAGGAGTGGAGAGACAAATGCTGGAAAAGGTATAGGAGGAGAAAAAACATAAATGCCTGGCAAACCTACAAAAGAGCAAGAAATGACTACCTAAGTAAAAGGAGAGAGGCAGAGAGAGATTATGAGAGGGACATCACCAGGAAGGCTAAAGAAAATCCCAAGCTTTTCCACAGCTTTATCAGAGGAAAACTGAAGGTAAAAGAACAGGTTTTAAGGCTAAAGAGAGCGGATGGAAGCATCACTGAGACGGACGAAGAGATCTGCAAAGAATTGAACAAGGAGTTTCAGTCAGTATTTAGAGTAGAAAATACCCCACCCCCTCAGATTGCAGTGATAGAAGCTCAAGGGCCGGTATTAGAGAACATCAACCTTACAGCCACAGAGGTATGCAAAGCGCTGATGGATTTAGATGTTCATAAAGCTACAGGTCCTGATGACATATCCCCTCATGTGCTTAAAAAATGCGCAAACACAATGTCAGTGGCACTAAGTATCATATTTAAGGAGTCACTGGAGTCGGGGGAGATTCCAAGATGCTGGAAACAAGCAAATGTGATACCTATCTTCAAAAAGGGAAGGAGGGATACGGCTCTGAACTATAGACCAGTTTCCTTGACCAGCATAGTTTGCAAACTTATGGAGAAACTACTAAGGAAACATATCTCTCTTCACTTGGAATCCTTCAACTTTTTGTCAGTGAGGCAACATGGCTTCAGAGAAGGAAGATCAACAGTAACAAACTTATTAGAATTTTATGATGAGGTAAGCCAAATCTTACAGGAAAGAGAGGGCTGGGCAGATTGCATATTCCTAGACTTCCAGAAAGCGTTTGACACTGTTCCACATGGGAGACTTATTAGGAAGCTGCAATCAATGGCTAGAATAGGTGGAAATGTCTTGGAATGGATAAAAACTTACTTAGAAGGAAGGGAACAGAGGGTTAGAGTAAGACACTCAGTGTCTGAATGGAGAAGAGTTAGTAGTGGAGTTCCACAGGGTTCAGTTTTAGGGCCACTTTTGTTCCTTGTATATGTAAATGACCTACCAGAGTCTGTAAATTCATTCATGAATATGTTTGCAGATGATGCAAAGATTGTGAAGAAAGTAAAAAACGAGAACAATGGTAGAGAACTTCAGGAGGATCTAAATAATCTGCATGAGTGGTCAGAAAAGTGGCTAATGAAATTCAATACCTCAAAATGTAAGGTAATGAGAATGGGTACAAGTGCAAGAAGGCCCAAGCTTGACTACTCGGTGGCTGGAGTACAACTTCAAGAGACAGAAAATGAGAGAGATCTAGGAGTGAACATACTGGCAGATTTGTCTCCAGAAATACATATAAATGGCATAGTAAGGGCAGCATATGCATTCTTATCAAATGTAAGGGTAGCCTTCAGGCACATGGACAAGGAAATGTTCAGAAATATTTATGTAACCTATGTGAGGCCAAAACTCGAATATGCAGCCCCCTTTTGGAATCCGCACTTGAAAAAGCACATAGCTAAGCTTGAAAAAGTTCAAAGACATGCCACGAAACTGGTGCCAGAAATATGCAATTTTGGTTATGATGAGAGGCTGAGGAAATTAGACTTGCCATCACTCGAAGCTAGAAGAGTAAGGGGGGATATGGTGACAGTCTTTAAATTCCTTCATGGTTATGATAGAGTGGATAGGGATCGATATTTCGATATGGCTGGCTCTAGAACTAGAGGTCATAGTTTGAAGCTTCGTAAGAAAACTTGTTTGCAGGATGTAAGGAAATACTTTTTCAGTGTAAGAGTAGTTGATAATTGGAATTCGCTAAGCGAGGAGGTAGTTAATGCTATCTCAATCCATAGTTTTAAGGACAGGTACGATAAGTATCACTAAGTCTAAAAATGGAACCGATCAGGAGACGGGAAGATACGAGCTTTGGGCTCTTTCCCGTAAACACAATTAGGTAATCACAATTAGGTAATCACACACACACTTCAGAGAAGGTAGATCAACAGTAACAAACTTATTAGAATTTTATGATGAGGTAAGCCAAATCTTACAGGAAAGAGAGGGCTGGGCAGATTGCATATTCCTAGACTTCCAGAAAGCGTTTGACACTGTTCCACATGGGAGACTTATTAGGAAGCTGCACTCAATGACTAGAATAGGTGGAAATGTTTTGGAATGGATAAAAACTTACTTAGAAGGAAGGGAACAGAGGGTTAGAGTAAGACACTCAGTGTCTGAATGGAGAAGAGTTAGTAGTGGGGTTCCACAGGTTTCAGTTTTAGGGCCACTTTTGTTCCTTGTATATGTAAATGACCTACCAGAGTCTGTAAATTCATTCATGAATATGTTTGCAGATGATGCAAAGATTGTGAAGAAAGTAAAAAACGAGAACAATGGTAGAGAACTTCAGGAGGATCTAAATAATCTGCATGAGTGGTCAGAAAAGTGGCTAATGAAATTCAATACCTCAAAATGTAAGGTAATGAGAATGGGTACAAGTGCAAGAAGGCCCAAGCTTGACTACTCGGTGGCTGGAGTACACCTTCAAGAGACAGAAAATGAGAGAGATCTAGGAGTAAACATACTGGCAGATTTGTCTCCAGAAATACATATAAATGGCGTAGTAAGGGCAGCATATGCATTCTTATCAAATGTAAGGGTAGCCTTCAGGCACATGGACAAGGAAATGTTCAGAAATATTTATGTAACCTATGTGAGGCCAAAACTCGAATATGCAGCCCCCTTTTGGAATCCGCACTTGAAAAAGCACATAGCTAAGCTTGAAAAAGTTCAAAGACATGCCACGAAACTGGTGCCAGAAATACGCAATCTCGGTTATGATGAGAGGCTGAGGGAATTAGACTTGCCATCACTCGAAGCTAGAAGAGTAAGGGTGGATATGGTGACAGTCTTTAAATTCCTTCATGGTTATGATAGAGTGGATAGGGATCGATATTTCGATATGGCTGGCTCTAGAACTAGAGGTCATAGTTTGAAGCTTCGTAAGAAAACTTCTTTGCAGGATGTAAGGAAATACTTTTTCAGTGTAAGAGTAGTTGATAATTGGAATTCGCTAAGCGAGGAGGTAGTTAATGCTGTCTCAATCCATAGTTTTAAGGACAGGTACGATAAGTATCACTAAGTCTAAAATGGAACCGATGAGGAGACGGGAAGATACGAGCTTTGGGCTCTTTCCCGTAAGCACAATTAGGTAATCACACACACACACACACACACACACACACACACACACACACACACACACACACACACACACACACACACACACACACACACAAAGTAAGCACACGTATAACGTAAGAACTTCTCAGAAAGTGCACATACTGGCATCTGAAGCACTATAAAAATGACAAGCTTACAAGACTCATGCGCCTTTGAAAATTATTCAACCTGCGCCACACACACACCCACACCCACACACACACACACACACAAACGCACGCACACACACACATACATACACACAAACGCACGCACAATGCCATGAAAACGTCCTTTGCTGATGCACTAAAGGGGAATGTGGCAGTAAAAGAGGCTGTAAAGGTGGTGGCACTGGAAAACATACAAACAGTTGACTATAAAGAGACAGTAATCGAAAAAATGAAAGACGTTGTGATGGAAAGGGCAAACCCACTCATCAGACAGGCACTTGATAAGGAGAAGACAGTGGTAATCTCAGGCATAAGTGAATCCCAGGAGCCAACATGGCAGGGGATACTTGAAGAAAATAAAGCTAACGTTGTAGACCTGATAAGAAAGCTTGGAGTAGTATGTGGTCCTGAGGATATTGTAAACATACACCAACTAGGTAAATATTCGAGGGAAGGAAAGCCGAGACCAACAAAAGTAACCTTTGAGAGAGGGGAGACATGTAGGGAAATATTGTTGAGAAAAAAAAGTCTAAAAGACCTTCAAGAATGCAAAGAAGTGTTCATTAGACGATACAGAACACAGGAAGAGATGGGAAAGATCAAAAACTTGTTGCAAGAGGCAAGAAGGTTAAATGATGAAAGAAATGAAGAAGAGAAGAAAAATTTTCGTTAAAGAATACTTCCAGACAAAGGGGAGATAAAGAAGATAATGACAGACGATCAGGGGATGGGGCCTCATTAAGATTGTTATACACAAATGCTGATGGATTAGCTGGTAAGGCAGTAGAATTAAAAGATAGGATTCACAACAGTAAGGCAGATATAGTAGCTATTACAGAGACTAAGTTGAGTGAGGACATAAACAGTGTCACAGTTTTTCCTAAGGGCTTCAGAATACTAAGGGTCGAAAGATCTGAGAGGACTGGTGGAGGGATAGCACTGCTCATAAGTGAGAGGATTCAAGTTGAAGAAATAAACTTGGCTATAGAAAGTGAGTTCAGGGAATTTCTTGTTGCTCGCATAAATACTGGGTCAGAGAGCATTATAATAACTGTTGTATACAACCCACCAAGGAAACAAAATAGGCTTGAAATTTATGAGGAAAGTCATATAGGTACGATTGAAGTCATAAACTCAGTTGTTAACATGGCGCGGGAGAAAAAATGTAGGATTTTGATTATGGGAGACTTTGATCATAAAGAGATAGATTGGATAAATCTTGACCCACACAGTGGTGAGGACTCATTTGGGGCAAGATTCCTAGATTGCGTACAAGGGAATTTCCTACACCAACATGTAATGGAACCAACAAGAGCCAGGGGTGGGGATGAGCCATCACTACTTGATCTGGTGTTCACAGATAATGTGTTGGATATTGAAAATATTGAGTATGAACCACCAATTGGAAAGAGTGACCACTGTGTGTTGTTGATGGAGTATATCATTGAAGACATTCTTCCTGAGAGTAGAGGCACTGAGGACATGAGGAGGAACTATCCGAAAGGAGATTACATCAAAATGAATGAGCTTTTTGCAGTTATTGACTGGAGAACCTTATTTTACAACAAATCTGTACAAGAAATGTATGACATCTTTTGTGAGAAATATGGGAAGATAGTAGATTGCTGCATACCTGTCACCAAAGTAGGTGTAATTCATGCCAGAGAGAAATGGTTCGATAATGGGTGTAAAAGAGCTAAGGAGTGGAGAGACAAATGCTGGAAAAGGTATAGGAGGAGAAAAAACATAAATGCCTGGCAAACCTACAAAAGAGCAAGAAATGACTACCTAAGTAAAAGGAGAGAGGCAGAGAGAGATTATGAGAGGGACATCACCAGGAAGGCTAAAGAAAATCCCAAGCTTTTCCACAGCTTTATCAGAGGAAAACTGAAGGTAAAAGAACAGGTTTTAAGGCTAAAGAGAGCGGATGGAAGCATAACTGAGACGGACGAAGAGATCTGCAAAGAATTGAACAAGGAGTTTCAGTCAGTATTTAGAGTAGAAAATACCCCACCCCCTCAGATTGCAGTGATAGAAGCTCAAGGGCCGGTATTAGAGAACATCAACCTTACAGCCACAGAGGTATGCAAAGCGCTGATGGATTTAGATGTTCATAAAGCTACAGGTCCTGATGACATATCCCCTCATGTGCTTAAAAAATGCGCAAACACAATATCAGTGGCACTAAGTATCATATTTAAGGAGTCACTGGAGTCGGGGGAGATTCCAAGATGCTGGAAACAAGCAAATGTGATACCTATCTTCAAAAAGGGAAGGAGGGATACGGCTCTGAACTATAGACCAGTTTCCTTGACCAGCATAGTTTGCAAACTTATGGAAAAACTACTAAGGAAACATATCTCTCTTCACTTGGAATCCTTCAACTTTTTGTCAGTGAGGCAACATGGCTTCAGAGAAGGAAGATCAACAGTAACAAACTTATTAGAATTTTATGATGAGGTAAGCCAAATCTTACAGGAAAGAGAGGGCTGGGCAGATTGCATATTCCTAGACTTCCAGAAAGCGTTTGACACTGTTCCACATTGGAGACTTATTAGGAAGCTGCAATCAATGGCTCGAATAGGTGGAAATGTCTTGGAATGGATAAAAACTTACTTAGAAGGAAGGGAACAGAGGGTTAGAGTAAGACACTCAGTGTCTGAATGGAGAAGAGTTAGTAGTGGAGTTCCACAGGGTTCAGTTTTAGGGACACTTTTGTTCCTTGTATATGTAAATGACCTACCAGAGTCTGTAAATTCATTCATGAATATGTTTGCAGATGATGCAAAGATTGTGAAGAAAGTAAAAAACGACAACAATGGTAGAGAACTTCAGGAGGATCTAAATAATCTGCATGAGTGGTCAGAAAAGTGGCTAATGAAATTCAATACCTCAAAATGTAAGGTAATGAGAATGGGTACAAGTGCAAGAAGGCCCAAGCTTGACTACTCGGTGGCTGGAGTACAACTTCAAGAGACAGAAAATGAGAGAGATCTAGGAGTAAACATACTGGCAGATTTGTCTCCAGAAATACATATAAATGGCGTAGTAAGGGCAGCATATGCATTCTTATCAAACGTAAGGGTAGCCTTCAGGCACATGGACAAGGAAATGTTCAGAAATATTTATGTAACCTATGTGAGGCCAAAACTCGAATATGCAGCCCCCTTTTGGAATCCGCACTTGAAAAAGCACATAGCTAAGCTTGAAAAAGTTCAAAGACATGCCACGAAACTGGTGCCAGAAATACGCAATCTCGGTTATGATGAGAGGCTGAGGGAATTAGACTTGCCATCACTCGAAGCTAGAAGAGTAAGGGGGGATATGGTGACAGTCTTTAAATTCCTTCATGGTTATGATAGAGTGGATAGGGATCGATATTTCGATATGGCTGGCTCTAGAACTAGAGGTCATAGTTTGAAGCTTCGGAAGAAAACTTGTTTGCAGGATGTAAGGAAATACTTTTTCAGTGTAAGAGTAGTTGATAATTGGAATTGGCTAAGCGAGGAGGTAGTTAATGCTATCTCAATCCATAGTTTTAAGGACAGGTATGATAAGTATCACTAAGTCTAAAAATGGAACCGATCAGGAGACGGGAAGATACGAGCTTTGGGCTCTTTCCCGTAAACACAATTAGGTAATCACAATTAGGTAATCACACACACGAAGCGCTCATGAGTTTTTTTCAAAACGGGAAAATATTATGATATGAAAAAATTCGCAACTTGTAATAAGTTTAGACAGACTACAATAGAAAACAAAATATCCCAACTCGGGGAGCAGTCGGTAAAGAAGACTTCTGAAACAACGTCACAGTAACTGAAACCAATCCTCGATCAAATTCAGAAGCCTGATGTGTGGTGAAGCAAATTAGTGTCCTGATAAGTTTCAATTACCTGCTCTGATCATTGTGTTACATAATATTCCATATTGATATAAACAAGAAGGAAAGGAAGATGAAACAGAGGGAGTGTATTGGTTCTTGGAACACCTTTCTTCTTCATCATCATCTTCTTCTTCTTCTTCTTCATTTTCTAAATCGCTATGCATATATACATATGCGCATAAGATATATATATATATATATATATATATATATATATATATATATATATATATATATATATATATATATATATATATATATCTTTCTAAATCATTGCAAATACAAGCACAGATAAATGTCCTATGATAAAAAAAAAACAATGAAATACCTTAATACAAACTTCTTTATTTCATTTTCTTTATAACTAGTTCACACACACACACACACACACACACACACACACACACACACACACACACACACACACACACACACACACACACACACTTAGTGATACTTATCGTACCTGTCCTTAAAACTATGGATTGAGACAGCATTAACTACCTCCTCGCTTAGCGAATTCCAATTATCAACTACTCTTACACTGAAAAAGTATTTCCTTAGAGTAAGACACTAAGTGTCTGAATGGAGAAGAGTTAGTAGTGGAGTTCCACAGGGTTCAGTTTTAGGGACACTTTTGTTCCTTGTATATGTAAATGACCTACCAGAGTCTGTAAATTCATTCATGAATATGTTTGCAGATGATGCAAAGATTGTGAAGAAAGTAAAAAACGACAACAATGGTAGAGAACTTCAGGAGGATCTAAATAATCTGCATGAGGCGTCAGAAAAGTGCCTAATGAAATTTAATACCTCAAAATGTAAGGTAATGAGAATGGGTACAAGTGCAAGAAGGCCCAAGCTTGACTACTCGGTGGCTGGAGTACAACTTCAAGAGACAGAAAATGAGAGAGATCTAGGAGTAAACATATTGGCAGATTTGTCTCCAGAAATACATATAAATGGCGTAGTAAGGGCAGCATATGCATTCTTATCAAATGTAAGGGTAGCCTTCAGGCACATGGACAAGGAAATGTTCAGAAATATTTATGTAACCTATGTGAGGCCAAAACTCGAATATGCAGCCCCCTTTTGGAATCCGCACTTGAAAAAGCACATAGCTAAGCTTGAAAAAGTTCAAAGACATGCCACGAAACTGGTGCCAGAAATACGCAATCTCGGTTATGATGAGAGGCTGAGGGAATTAGACTTGCCATCACTCGAAGCTAGAAGAGTAAGGGGGGATATGGTGACAGTCTTTAAATTCCTTCATGGTTATGATAGAGTGGATAGGGATCGATATTTCGATATGGCTGGCTCTAGAACTAGAGGTTACAGTTTGAAGCTTCGTAAGAAAACTTGTTTGCAGGATGTAAGGAAATACTTTTTCAGTGTAAGAGTAGTTGATAATTGGAATTCGCTAAGCGAGGAGGTAGTTAATGCTATCTCAATCCATAGTTTTAAGGACAGGTACGATAAGTATCACTAAGTCTAAAAATGGAACCGATGAGGAGACGGGAAGATACGAGCTCTGGGCTCTTTCCCGTAAACACAATTAGGTAATCACAATTAGGTAATCACACACACACACACACACACACACACACACACACACACACACACACACACACACACACACACACACACACACACACACCTTATTTTACAACAAATCTGTACAAGAAATGTATGACATCTTTTGTGAGAAATATGGGAAGATAGTAGATTGCTGCATACCTGTCACCAAAGTAGGTGTAATTCATGCCAAAAAGAAATGGTTCGATAATGGGTGTAAAAGAGCTAAGGAGTGGAGAGACAAAAGCTGGAAAAGGTATAGGAGGAGAAAAAACATAAATGCCTGGCAAACCTACAAAAGAGCAAGAAATGACTACCTAAGTAAAAGGAGAGAGGCAGAGAGAGATTATGAGAGGGACATCACCAGGAAGGCTAAAGAAAATCCCAAGCTTTTCCACAGCTTTATCAGAGGAAAACTGAAGGTAAAAGAACAGGTTTTAAGGCTAAAGAGAGCGGATGGAAGCATCACTGAGACGGACGAAGAGATCTGCAAAGAATTGAACAAGGAGTTTCAGTCAGTATTTAGAGTAGAAAATACCCCACCCCCTCAGATTGCAGTGATAGAAGCTCAAGGGCCGCTATTAGAGAACATCAACCTTACAGCCACAGAGGTATGCAAAGCACTGATGGATTTAGATGTTCATAAAGCTACAGGTCCTGATGACATATCCCCTCATGTGCTTAAAAATGCGCAAACACAATATCAGTGGCACTAAGTATCATATTTAAGGAGTCACTGGAGTCGGGGGAGATTCCAAGATGCTGGAAACAAGCAAATGTGATACCTATCTTCAAAAAGGGAAGGAGGGATACGGCTCTGAACTATAGGCCAGTTTCCTTGACCAGCATAGTTTGCAAACTTATGGAGAAACTACTAAGGAAACATATCTCTCTTCACCTGGAATCCTTCAACTTTTTGTCAGTGAGGCAACATGGCTTCAGAGAAGGAAGATCAACAGTAACAAACTTATTAGAATTTTATGATGAGGTAAGCCAAATCTTACAGGAAAGAGAGGGCTGGGCAGATTGCATATTCCTAGACTTCCAGAAAGCGTTTGACACTGTTCCACATGGGAGACTTATTAGGAAGCTGCAATCAATGGCTCGAATAGGTGGAAATGTCTTGGAATGGATAAAAACTTACCTAGTAGGAAGGGAACAGAGGGTTAGAGTAAGACACTCAGTGTCTGAATGGAGAAGAGTTAGTAGTGGAGTTCCACAGGGTTCAGTTTTAGGGCCACTTTTGTTCCTTGTATATGTAAATGACCTACCAGAGTCTGTAAATTCATTCATGAATATGTTTGCAGATGATGCAAAGATTGTGAAGAAAGTAAAAAACGAGAACAATGGTAGAGAACTTCAGGAGGATCTAAATAATCTGCATGAGTGGTCAGAAAAGTGGCTAATGAAATTCAATACCTCAAAATGTAAGGTAATGAGAATGGGTACAAGTGCAAGAAGGCCCAAGCTTGACTACTCGGTGGCTGGAGTACAACTTCAAGAGACAGAAAATGAGAGAGATCTAGGAGTAAACATACTGGCAGATTTGTCTCCAGAAATACATATAAATGGCGTAGTAAGGGCAGCATATGCATTCTTATCAAATGTAAGGGTAGCCTTCAGGCACATGGACAAGGAAATGTTCAGAAATATTTATGTAACCTATGTGAGGCCAAAACTCGAATATGCACCCCCTTTTGGAATCCGCACTTGAAAAAGCACATAGCTAAGCTTGAAAAAGTTCAAAGACATGCCACGTAACTGGTGCCAGAAATACGCAATCTCAGTTATGATGAGAGGCTGAGGGAATTAGACTTGCCATCACTCGAAGCTAGAAGAGTAAGGGGGGATATGGTGACAGTCTTTAAATTCCTTCATGGTTATGATAGAGTGGATAGGGATCGATATTTCGATATGGCTGGCTCTAGAACTAGAGGTCATAGTTTGAAGCTTCGTAAGAAAACTTCTTTGCAGGATGTAAGGAAATACTTTTTCAGTGTAAGAGTAGTTGATAATTGGAATTCGCTAAGCGAGGAGGTAGTTAATGCTATCTCTATCCATAGTTTTAAGGACAGGTACGATAAGTATCACTAAGTCTAAAATGGAACCGATGAGGAGACGGGAAGATACGAGCTTTGGGCTCTTTCCCGTAAACATAATTAGGTAATCACAATTAGGTAATCACACACACACACACACACACACACACACACACATACACACACACACACACACACACACACACACACACACACACACACACACGTAAGGTAATGAGAATGGGTACAAGTGCAAGAAGGCCCAAGCTTGACTACTCGGTGGCTGGAGTGCAACTTCAAGAGACAGAAAATGAGAGAGATCTAGGAGTAAACATACTGGCAGATTTGTCTCCAGAAATACATATAAATGGCATAGTAAGGGCAGCATATGCATTCTTATCAAATGTAAGGATAGCCTTCAGGCACATGGACAAGGAAATGTTCAGAAACATTTATGTAACCTATGTGAGGCCAAAACTCGAATATGCAGCCCCCTTTTGGAATCCGCACTTGAAAAAGCACATAGCTAAGCTTGAAAAAGTTCAAAGACATGCCACGAAACTGGTGCCAGAAATACGCAATCTCGGTTATGATGAGAGGCTGAGGGAATTAGACTTACCATCACTCGAAGCTAGAAGAGTGAGGGGGGATATGGTGACAGTCTTTAAATTCCTTCATGGTTATGATAGAGTGGATAGGGATGGATATTTTGATATGGGTGGCTCTAGAACTAGAGGTCATAGTTTGACGCTTCGTAAGAAAACTTCTTTGCAGGATGTAAGGAAATACTTTTTCAGTGTAAGAGTAGTTGATAATTGGAATTGGCCAAGCGAGGAGGTAGTTAATGCTATCTCAATCCATAGTTTTAAGGACAGGTATGATAAGTATCACTATGTATAAAATGGAAGCGATCAGGAGACGGGAAAATACGAGCTTTGGGCTCTTTCCCGTAAACACAATTAGGTAATCACAATTAGGTAATCACACACACACACACACACACACACACACACACACACACACACACACACACACACACACACACACACACACACACACACACACATATATATAATCTTGAAAGGGAAACCAAAGCTCCCAGAGGAATTAT